>KK119094.1:653978-676301 GCA_000611955.2 Stegodyphus mimosarum
TATATAAATCGCTAGTTTTAAACCGTGGAAACAGTCTTTGCAAACAGCAGTTGATGAAACTTGTTAACTGTATATTTCTTCAAACACGGTATGTTTATTCTGCAGTTTTTTGCAATAAAAAAGCGAGTAAAACGTCGCGCAAATACTGTTTTCCTACATTATACAGTAAAGACTGTAGGTTATTTGGAAGCAGGAGTCATGAAAAATAGCAATCATGTCATCAAAGAGTATGTCATCAAAGAGTATGTCAAGACACGCAAAACACGAGGAGTCAGCTCATGTAGTACAAAGCAGCCTAAAATGAAGAATGGGAAAAGCGTTTTCAGTCATTCGTCTGCATGTGAAAGTGAGATTGTACGTGTAGTATTTTTAGAAGAAAATGTCAAGACGTCTTTACACGTGAGAGAATGATTGGCGAGCTTGAGGAGGGAGTGTAAGTCGATGTCTGTTCGCTCGACCGATTGGGAATAATAAATGTGTTATTTCACGAGCTTTCTAAACGACAACTATAGCTGTAAGCAAAACTGGTCATGCTTAGCCGAGGAAAACTAACTGATCACCGATATATCGCCTCGCAGGAGAAAAGAGATCGAACCACACAGAGGGCAACATTGCTGAGCAGTTGCATACGGCAATCAGACGACAGGTGTCCCGATTTACTCTGACCAGACGACTTTATAAAGTACGCTATTCGCCTGCCGTCTTGAACACTGCATACTATTGACATTAGCCTATTGGTAGCAGCTTTTATAGTGGTTTAGAGAACACAAAGACCGGACACCTCATCAATGGTTTCACATCCTCTTTACATCTGAGAGTCGTTTCAGTCTGACAAACAATTTTCAGCGTCATTTGGTGTGGAGAGAGGAACACACTTTCATTTCCCTAACATCAGGGAATGAGACCGTTGATTGGCCATTGCATGCATGTATATGGCGGCATTATACTAAAAAGACGGATGGAACTCTACATTTTGCGCAGAGGTTTCTTACCAGAGAATGTTTTTATGATGAAGTTATCTTCCTCCTCGTGCATCTTTTACGTGGGGCATTAATTCCGACTTTATTTTTATGGATGACAAGGCACGATCACACGACTGTCGTGGAGCTTCTAGAAAGCGAAAATATCCACAGAGTGCACTGGCTAGCATGATGCCCTGATTTACATCTCATTGCAGACGTGTGTACAGGTTTAAGGAAATGCCTGGCAGCATGATCTTGCCCTTCGAAGAAAAAACGATAGCTGAAGTTCCTTCAATAAGAGGAACTCAAGAGCTGTTAGATAATCTTGTGTGGAGTATCAAGAAGGGAACCATTGAAATTAGGGAAGTTATATCCATTACCAAGGTTCACTGGTTTGTTGTTTTTCCTCTTGACCAGACAATCTTCTGTACCACTGCCATTCTGCCAAAAAAGCCTTTTCCAATTCGTTAGGCGTGATTTAAATTTAACTAGAGAAGAAGACTTTAGATTGCAGCAGTTTAATACGTGTGATATCTTTTAGTAAAGCTATATGAAACGTAAAATTTCATAGGAAGAAATAAAAATGAAATTTTAACGAAAAGAAAAAATGGTAAAGAAATTAAAGCTAAACTTTTTATTACCACAGAAATCGAAAAATTATTAATAGTTCAGACTTCAGTGTTTTGAAAGCTTTTAGAACTGAAACTCTATAAGGTATTTTCTACCGCCTTTCCGCATGCCGTCTCGTGATGTAATCGGAAACATATTAGATGCGTATTCGAGGGGGCCAGGGTTCGAGTCCCGGCTAGTACATTGCACATTTCTCATTTTTTCTGCTACCCTCTGAGCGTTACAGGTTTAGCCCTGAAATTTCAAAGTTCCTCAAAATGTCACGAATAAGTGGCATTTTCTTGATTTTAATTAAAAAATGACTCTGTACCTTGATTTCTTTTCTTCCAATATACTATAAGGTACTTCTTCCACCTTCTTCGCATGCCTTCGTGGTGTAGTGGTCAGCTCATTGGACACGTATTCCATAGGTCCGGGGTTCGATTCCCGGCGAATGCATTGTTCATTTTTCATGTCTCCTGCTTCGAAATAACCTAATGACTCTACAACTGGGGACCGAACTAAAAAGGTGGTGGATGAGGATTCTCCACCATCGGGATTTGGCGATTGGGTTCCCTGAGCCACAGTCACCCTTTAAAAGGGGGGAGTATATAAGGTACTTTTCCACCTTCTTCGCATGCCTTCGGGGTGTAGTGGTCAGCACGCTGCGCGCGTATTCCAGAGGTTCGTGGTTCGAGTTCGGCGAAGGCGTTGCTCAAATAACCTAATGCTTCGAAATAACCTCATGACTCTACAATACATCCAACTGGAAATCGGATACATTAAAAGCTGGCAGAAATTTTCACGTGTAATGACTAAGGAAGCCAACTTCTATACGGAATTTTCCATCCATAACGCTGAGAGGGAAGAAAACGTAATGACGCTACAAAGTGGCGAATTATGATGGGCCATAATGGTTGACGATTTGGTGACTGTATCCCCTATTTTCTAATCGCCATTTAAAAGACCGAGTATATAATATATTTTCCCATCCTTTCCGCATGCCTTGTCGTGTAATTGGAAGTATACTCGACGCGTTGTTGAGAGGTTGAGGGTTCGAACACCAGCGAAAGCAATGTACATTTTTCACGTCTCCTGCTTCAGAAAACCCAATGACGCTACAACTCTACTACAATATTCGATATCGAGAAATTTAATAAAAACATAATTCTAACTAAAGGTAATATGAAATATTAAGCTATGTAAAAGTTAATAAGTTCGTTTGGAACGAAATCGTTAGGAAAAACAGGCAGTATGTTAAATTTAATTTAAAAATATCTGTCTTACCGTGGGCACAAGTATTGCTTTCCTCGTCGTAGGCGTATTTGCAATCATGCTGTCCGTCGCACTTGAGGCTTACGTCTATGCACGTTTGGTCTGCACAGCTGAACTCCAGCTTAGGATCGCATTCGTCTGATGGATAAAAGACGAATAAGAAATTTTAATGTAATTTCATCATTTCAAATAAAATTTAAAGAAAGATCTGGAAGGTTTCAGATTTTAAATTACGTCCAAAGGAGCGTTTTGTGTGTTGCATATATTTATTAAATATCATGTTCTTTGCACTTAAAAGATAAAGTTCAGTTCAAGAGAAATATCGCAAAATAATCTTAAATTGAGCCTATCTTTAGAAGTTCCGATACACAGTCTCGCGCCCTGGAGATAAAAATGTTTTTTTCTGCACAACGTTCCCATCGCTCGCTTTGAAATCCTCAAGTTTGTTCATCAAAAATTCGTTAAAGTTTTACAAAATATTAAATCGATAATAAAACAAATTCGAAATTTCAAATTTGGGCTTTCAGATGCCCATATTTGGGTGGAAACGTACGTTATTCAAAATTGGATGGCTCTAGGTACCGTTGTTTTATCACAATGCGAGAAATATACATACATTTATGCAGATTCTTCATTATTTAATTTCTTTAAATATAATAGAAGGCGATCATATTCGGTGGCAACGATTTGAAAAGTGAAACAAGGCTTGTACTGAAGCAATTCAACATGGTGGAATGAAATTAATAGTCGTTCTTGGCAAATTGCCCCTTTGGACTAATAAATGATACTTAAAATGTATATATGCTTGCTGTTAACTTATTAGTTGCTAATGGAGGTCCTCATAAGTGGACCCTGGCACGTAATCACATCGTGCATGGAGATAACAAATAAAGAAGAAAAAAAAAAAACAACAACAACAACCATGCAGCCACCTTCGTTCGATTGAATTTCACCCCAGGAAAAGCTACCAGCATTCAGCGGTCTTAACCACTCAGCCACGAGTGGACAACTTACTATCGAAACGTTAATTTCTATAGAAGGGAAGTAAGCCAATAAGCTAAGAAGCAAAGGAAAACGACGACAATAAAGTTTGCTGGCGGTATGGATCATGCGCAAAGAAAAATCTATTCAACGACTATTCTTTCACCCATTTGGCTACTAATTATTATTATTATTACAAACCTGAGTCATTTAAATATATTTAATATGTCAGTTCATTATTAAAAATATGGAATGCTGAAATACGTAGGCTATTCAGAAAGAATTTAGAAGAATTAGAATTAAAAAAATCATTAATAATTAGAAAGAATTTAAAAAATTTAGTTTCAGAATTAAAAAAAATCTGATGTGTACACCACATGATTTCCTTGTACGGAATATTAAATTATACGCATTTTTTCCGTATTTCATTTAAACTTATTGAATTGAATTAAACCTACTTCGTCAATAGCGCATACACCGCAACAGAATAAATTCACTCTTTAAAATTCACTATTGTTGTTTACCATAGCTACACTCTGGCCCTAGGTTCACTTAACAGCATTACAACTCATTCATTTTATAACTCAGGATGCACAAAAATTATGAATATCACCTGAAGAATTATCATTTTTTAACAAATTCTGGCCAATATGCTAAATGATAATTGACATAGTATGACACTACACTTGCTTTTTCTAAAGTCAGTTAACCATTTGCTTTGATCTAGTGAGCATACCTAACGTCATACATTCGAAACCTGAAAGAAAGAATTACAGTAAAACGGATAAAAAATCATCCAAGTTCGACAATTATTGCTGAAAAATCATCGCCTATTCCTTGGAATGATAGATTATTAACTTACGATCAGTAAAGACACTCCTCAAAAAAATATTGCGAAGAATCCTGCATAAAGGAAAAAAAAAACAATATTCGTGTTTTGTCCCCACGTAAAAACTACAGCAGAATGGAAAGGAAATCGAATTTCTGCATGTCAGTATTTGTATTAAATGGCAAGCATGAATCACGATTTTTCAATTAAATTGCAGCTGGAGATGAAACTTGATATTTTGCTGATCATCCTGATATAAAACGGAAAATATCTTCTTCGACTTTTTTCAGTCGAAGGTTCACCCTGCAGACAGAAACTTCAAAATCTTGAATGACGGCAATATTAGTGACTTTTTTTGCTTGAAAAATAATAATTTACAAGAAATATGCTCTCGAGACACAAATGGTGAACTGAATATTTTATAAAGACGTGATGGACAGACTTATGAAAAGAATTCAACTCGTTAGGCCGAAAAACCTCAATCGGGGATAATCGATATCACGTGCATGACAATGCAAAGTCATACATCTCCATTATCGTCAAGCAGTTTCTAGCAGGAAAATCGAACACACTTCTTGTGACCCACTTCATTCACTAGATTTGTCCGCTGCCAAATGTTTTCTCTTTCACAAACTAAAGTCTGAATTCAAAGTTCTCTGCTTTAAAAGCACTAGAAATTCAGAAAATCCAACCATAGATTTAGACAGTATTATGGAGGAGAAATTCCGCGAAGGAGTCAAGCAGTTGTATGAACGTGTCATTGATTGTATAGATTTGCAAGGACTGTAGATTGAAGGCTAAAGAAAAAGAATGTTTTTTTTTTCAACTTTCATTTTATAGGAACTTTACTTCAAAATTTTGCAGAAGTAAAATTCATTAAACACTTTTAGTGATTGATATATGTATTATTTTCATTAAAAACTACATATATTCGTTATATATTATTTTCATTAAAAACTTAATTGTGCTCTGAAACTAAAAAAAGTTTGTAAAATGTATAAAATGACAGAACTATTAGCACAATTCATCAAAGTTAGGTCACATTCCACTCTGATTGCTTCACTTTTTACTTTCTTTGTCTTTGTTGATATACACTGCTCGTGAGAATTAAAGTATATTGACAGAAATAAAACTTACTGTTACGAATTTCCGTTTATAAATACATAATTTTAGTGAAATCATATGCGAAATTGTAGTATCTTTTGCATAACGTAACATCAAAATCTTAAGAGGCGAAGCTTTGGCAAAAGAAGTAAGAATACAGGGGCAAGTCTATTAAACATTGAGTAAATGGCTATCTCGTTAAATTGGCGAGATATCGCAGAGCTGGCGACAGTTTGGTGACTAATTTTGTCGCCGAAAGTCGTCAAACTCGGCGACATTTTGCTCTGTTTCATGTAAAACTGTAACTGGAATTGTGATTGAATAAATGTAATCCAGATATGTAACTGATGCTCCAGTCTTGTAGTTTTCCTCCGGTTGCTGAGGAATCTCTAGTAAATTCTTCTCAAAATTGCTTGAAAGGCATATGAGAGCTGGATACGGTTACAGTTACGTATCTAGATTAATTACATTTATTGAATCACAAACCTATTACACTGTTGGGATCTATTACACTGTTGAGACTCACTTCTTATTGATGTTGGGACTTACGTGTTGAGACATTATATGGACTGGACCAAAATGATGCCAAATGGTTGCCAAGTTTGGCGGAATATTAATTGCTAAAAACCGTCGCCAATTTAGCGAGATAGCAATTTACTAAATGCTAAATAGACTTGCCCCTGTAGTCTTACTTTTCTGGCAAAACTTCGCCCCTTTAGATTTTCATGTTACATTGTACGAAATATACTACAATTTCGCTTATAATTTCACTAAAATTATTTACATATATATAAAAATTCGTAGCAATATGTTATGTAAAATAAATAGTTTCAATGACAATGCCATGTCTCATTTTAGAAACATTTTTAATCTTAGACAACAACAAATGATACGGGCCAAATTTTAACTGAAACGGATGCTCAATGAGTCTCAAGAAAAAAACCTAGTGGTTCTAAGATAAAAGATAATGTCCAGGAAAAGCTGGTTACTTGATGCTTCTGCGGAAGGGAACTCCTGATCTAAACAATAACGTATCTTCCTTTTCTCTACCTCATCACATTTCACATACGGCAGTTACTCCTTTTTGCGCAGTCGTACAGCAAAAGTAAGTTTTCATCTTATTTTATCTACTTAGTATTGCCTTTTTTGCATGAGTTAATGTTTTCGATGATTGGTTGTGTCATGAATCTGAGAAAAAAGCACTATTGTAAAGTTTAAATAAGCAATCACTGGCCGTCAACAAATGAATTAATCTATTTTAAATTAATTTCCTTTGGGAAAAATAGCTTCGGTTTACGAATATTTCTATTAATAATTTACTTCAGGAATAAATTATACTCGTGAATCAAAATTTTACTGCATTATTTTCTAAAGACTGATAAATAATTTTTTTAAATAGAAAAGACAGAATTAAAAAAATTACATAATACTGTATTTTAGCAATCACTTGTTTGTTCAAAACTTTCGCCGAAATGTTACTTTATGTGCGTACGGCTTGGAATAGTAAAATTTGGTTGCTTGAACAAATAGCAGATTGCTTACTGAAGAAATGCATACTATGACATCTTTCAGGACAGCTTAGCTCACGTATCGTGGAGCAATCGAAATTAAAGCATTCTTACAGCGTTTCGGCACAATGTTCTGTTTTGACCAAACGACATTTGAGCAAAGCAGTAAAGGTCTTTCTAATCAGAAAGATGTCTCTGTTGTGCAACATTCGCAATTTTTGCCAGATTTCTTATCTTTTGACTCGCTGTTTTCTCTTATTAAAACAGTTCTACGATATGAATTGTTTCTTATTAGTGTAAGCTATAAGAAACGATATCTTTCTTATATACTGAAACAGAAATTCTCCCAGTGCATCCAGGAGTGCCAGAAACACTGAAGTAAGTTTGTAAAAGCAGCTGAGTACATTATAGCTATTCCGATAAAAAGGCATGAAGGTACACTACGGGGAAAAAAAAGAAGGGAGCTACAGTTCTGTATGTTCCGTTATACTGGGCCAGTTGATGAAATTCAAACTGCGTTTTCCGTGTCTCGTTGGCGCGATTTAGGATACATATTAGATTTACATCTAACACTGTTCTAACATAGGTATTTTGACACAAAATCGGACTTTTTCTGAAATAACATACCAATTGTTTTTCATATTTCGATTCTACGACTCAAGTTATGCCTAAATATTAAATTTTGTAATTTTTGGTGAGAAATTTATGGAGAAATTTAAAGGTTTATCTTGGTGTATTTTTTCAGTTTGCGCCAAGAATAATTCACTTAGCGAACTACTTAATTTATAGCAACCCATTTTTCTTTCCCTTCCATTGTGCAGGAGGGAAAAAAAGTCACATCGCTCCTACTTTCAAACAATTTTAACAAAGTGCGTAAATCACATGTTCGTTATTAACGCTTTCAACAAATATGCCAAATTTCAAAACGTGCCAATATATAAATATACGTATCTTCGGAAATTTTGAATAAAAAGCTCTAATATTTTGCAGGCATGCTTAGAAATAAATCTACTTTAAGATGATGATTTTATAATAGGTTATAATTCAAAATTTTTTGCGAAAAACTTATAAAAATTACTTAAAAATACAAACAGCAAAATTTTTAAAATAAATCATAAAAAATCGGTAATTTTATTTGGAATGAACTTAAATTTCGAACTGTGTAAGAAGGAATCAAATAAGTTTCTTAAAAAAAGAGATACTGATAAATACATACCAAATTTAATTAACATGGAGGAGCTAAAATTTGGAGAGCTAACTTTTTTTAAGCTACTGGTGCGATTTTTACAAAACTTGGGAGTTTGCCATCATTTGAGTCATGGAATCAAAATAAGGAAAAATTTGGCATGTCATTTCAGAAAAAGTCCGATTTTGTGGCAAAATACCTGTATTTGAACAATGCTGTATATAAATCTAATACATATCCTACGCTTTCGAGACATGAAAAATGCAATTTCAATTTCGTCAATCGGCCCAGTAGAACGGGAGATATAGAACTGTCCCATTTTTTTTTTCAGTGTAACTCGCGTAACATTTTTCCAAGCATGCGAATGAGAAATGAATGGATGGAAAATAACTCACCGTCCTTTTCTATTGGCCGAAATGCAGTGTAATGGAGCGTGAAGTCTGTGTCGTTGAAAGCATCCTTATGTGTGAAGAGTCGCACGTATGACATATTGGTAGATGTTTTTTGAGGTTCAGCTGTTGTACCACAAAACTTGATACACTCTTTATCCGGAGTTCTACCACCGTCGAAGATCTGGATGAAGTTCTGATCGCAGTCATTGGGCCGGTGCAGTTTGTAACTGATGAAGTTCATGTACAGCTACAGGAAGGAAAATGAGCATGAGCTTAGATGCGATAGATTCAAGTTACTGCGTGTAAAGAAGATTGTGGGGGATATTTATCTATAAACCTCAATTAAAGAAATGATGAAGAAAATGCTTAAATAGACAACAGCGAAAAGTAAATTTTTCTTTTTGTAAGTTCACTCATGAAATTTAAATAAATTTAAGAAAGGGTAACGATAATTTTCTTTTTTGGGGGGAGCGGAGAGCATGGGAAAAGTTATAGGGGTAAAAGGAGTGCGTATGGAGAGGATTATAAATTATTTTAGAGAAAAAAAAGAGATGAGAATGGAGAGGATTATAAAAAGAATTAGTGCAATATATAATTACGAGATAAGATAAAGCACATCTTAGTTATGATATAAAAGTAGTACAATAGAAACAAACAGCCAATGAAAACACAGAACAACAAAAAGAAAACAACAAAAAGTGCAAAGTGTAGTAACAAAGCAAAAAAAAAAAAAGAAATTTTTCTTCATAACAATCGGGGGTTCTAGTATTCGTTCTTTCAATGATATGAACCCAAAACATTGAAGGAACAAAAAGATATTGTTACGTTTTTCTTCACGTAAGTACGGGTTCGTGGATTTGGAGTGAATAACGAAGACACTTGATGAAGTATCCAAACACATTTTATTGGCCAGTATTTTTCAAGACAGTTCCAAAATCACGTTTACAGTCCTCGAAGAACTACTATAACCACGCTGAAACAATCAGCGACACAGACTTCAGGCTATCAGGCTATAACGGTGAAGACAGCTTCACGGCAAAGCACCAGAGTACGGCTCCCGACTCTGCTCGGTCTTCCTCGGAACTCTATGAACTCTCGAGACTCTCCACGGTACAACTCGCGATGCACTCGACGATACACTTGAGTGCAGTTCCCGACTTGGTTCTGTCGTTCCCGGAGCTCAGCACACTCTGAGATGAAACTCGACGATGCTCTGCCTCGCGATACACTAAGAGACTCTCTCGATGCACTCGACGACCAACTCAGCACTAGACTTCGATACACCCGCTCACTGACTCGACTAGGCACTCACTGACTGATTGTCAACTCAATAGACGTGACACTGACTGGGTTTCCGTTTACCAGCAAGGCTTATATAACATTTGGCTTGCGTTCGAAAACATTCTGGGCTAAACCAGTAAGAATTCGGTCCAGAAGGTTCTCCATTCGTCTATGGCATATCGCCAATTTTGTCTCCAAATAGGGGATTTCTCCCCAAATGTGGCAACCTTGGCTTCCCTTGCCATTTTCTGGCAACCCGAAATCTCCTTTGCGGGGAAGCTATCTTACCACCCCTGTACATTTCGTAACAATATCTATGTTAGTTCTTATATCTTTCGAATCTGTTACATTATGTTGCTGCAACATTTATCATCCACATGATTTCACAAATTGCCAATTGCCAATTCTCAGAGCTTTTGTCGAAAATATTGGACAAGTTTTTTTCAATTAAAAGATGACATTTCTGTTGTTACCAATCTCACTTGTTTGACAATGGCCAACACAAGCCAATGACGTTCATCCTAAAAAGGAATCAAATACGCCTGTCGTTGGCAAGAGCCAAGCTTCCAATCTTACCATCAGTCTTTTGGATCGTCCATATTTAGAATGCCCCAATGCCGCAGAGACACTATACATTTACAAACATCCACGCGTACTCCGGGATTCGAAGCCGGGTCTTTCGGTAAAGAAGTCAGAGTCACTAACTGCCATTCCGATTGGGCGGCTACATATAATTTCTTAACGCATGGAACTATTTAAAAGGAACTTACGTGCTGCTAAATAATTTATATTTTCGTTTTATATTTTTCAATAATATCTCTAATTGATGTTACTTATAATACACTTATAACACAGTTTACTCATCTGATACCTGAATTATCATTTTGCGTAATCATTTACATTATTATTGCCAGTAATAAAAGATGCTTCTAGAATCATACTGTACTAAATAATTGTTTCGCGTCCCCGAATAATAAGCTGTCTTTTATATTACAAAAGAATGTTCCGTGGAGTGTGACGAACAGAGCGAATTAAAAACGCTATACACGTGTACACATATTTAACAACTGGCAACTTTATTTAACTGATTAAAGAAACAACGTTGTTTACAAGCCGCAAAACGCTGAGCAAGGAAAAATGGGATGTAAAATGGTCAAAAATAGTAAAGGTTTTCTGCTGCAGTTGAAACCATAAGCACAAACATGCAGGGCGCTATTTGAGCTAATCAGTGTTCACAGTAAGCCAGACATGTCGAGCCATTTGAGGTTTTGGACTTCAAAATAACCCAACAGTTAAGGGCACATACACGGGGTGTAAGCACAGCGGTTACAATCTTTCAGGGGAGATTGAGTACACATAGACGATAGAAAAGCGCAAACAGTGCATGATCGGAAACGCTTTTCTGGCGCGCTAGTGACAACACAAAACGCAAGAAAGGGAGGACCCGAACAGGGTGAGAAAATATGTTTTTTGAGCTTATTAAAATAGAAAAGAGGAACTAAGAGCAAAAACAGGTAATGATCGTCAGCAAAGAAAGTGCTCAAAATTACGAAAGCGGACCGTTATGCAGGCCTCACATCTCTGGGGCATGGAAAATCTGATGTTCTGGAAAATATCAGTCTTGTCCCGGATGCGTAATGGCAGACCGCACATTCAGTTGAACAATGTTAAACGAATTACGCACACTGCGCATGCCCAGAAGAGAATTTGGCGCAATTACGACTTTGGCGTAATTTTAAAAGAAGATAAATATGGTATATGGTTGATGTTCTGTTATCTGGAGGTAAACAGTTCGGGGTTTTAAAACTTGTTAGGTTGTACGTTGCTTCATTATTTAGGTGTAAATATCAACTGTAAACTCCCCAAATTTTCCTTTAAGAAGGGTTACAAAACAGGAAACTTTACGTGATGTTGTTTATGGATTGTACTTCTGAGGAATAAAAGCAATCGATTATTTACCATGCGTTCCATTCATAAATAGTTTAACAACTTAAGAAATATATCTAGTTTAAATTACTGAATGAAAGCCAAAGAAATTATGGCAAATAACTGATATTAAATGTAATGTTTATGAACAAAATAAACCAAAACGAAATGAAACAGAAGCAAGTGCAATGAGCGCAAAAAAGTGTCCATAGTATTGCAATCGGAAAGAGTCGCTAAGGCCTACATGACGAACAGGCTTGTGTAAGTTTGTTTATTTTTATTCACTAGTATCTTCTCCCACGCCAACGGTACACTCTTGAGCATGCGCAGTAAGCGAAATTCGTTAACATTGATCAAGGTGCGGTTTGCCATTACGCGTCCCAGACTTCGACAGAAGTTGCCACGATGTGTGCAACAAGTTCCTCAGCACTGTTAACGGGGTTTCGTACACCCAGAGGAAGGAGTTACTGCAAGTGAGATCTGATCTTGCTGGCCAAAGCACCGGACCTTCCCTGCCTATCCAAAGTTGAAGATACGTTTGCATTCAGGCGGAGACGCATAGTCCTTGAATCAGCCAAAGCCATTCCGACATTTTAGCCATACTAAGCCTGATAAACTTGTTTTCTCATCCTGTTAATATCTTTCCTTTCTTGTATTTTCTGTCGTCACTACCGTCACTATCGGAAACCAGGAAAGTGTTTCCGACCATACACTGTTATGATTTTCCATTTTAGCACAAACAATCCTATATTGTTTGCCACACACTATTCGTGTCAAACAATACTGTGTCACAGAAGAACTGTTAGCGGTCATATCTACTAAGAAAATAACAAAAGCATAGCTGTTCTTGAAGCTGTCAAGAAAATACTCCGGCGTTTCGATCTCGCCTTATCAACCTTCAGTGTGTAGTAACTGCTGGTTCACTGCCGTGATGGGACAGAAGAAAGGATTTATAATCTATCTACACTTTTAGACAAAAAAAAAAAACGACGCACCAAGAAAGAGTTATCCGAATAGGACGAAAGTCGGTAGAAGTGATATACATGTACAGAAAATCAAATGATTACAGTTTGAGAAAAATTGGATGATTTATTGAAGTGATAGAGCTTCACAAAGTGAAAAAGTAAGTAACGCGTTTGTCCACCTCTGGCTCTTATGCAAGCAGTTATTCGGCTTGGCATCGATTTATAGAGGTTGCGGATGTCCTCCTGAAGGGATATCGTGCAAAATTTTGTTAAACGGACGCGTTATATCGTCAACATCCCGAGCTGGTTGTAGGGCCTTGTCCATAATGCTCCAAACGTGCTCAATAGGAGAGGGATCCGCCGACCCTGCTGGCCAAGGTAATGTTCGGCAAGCAGTAGAAACATGTGCAGTGTTGTTGCCGGCATTATCTTACTGAAATGTGGCGTGATATGAAGGGCAACACAACGAGCCTTAGAACTTCGTCGACGTACCCCTGTGCTGAAAGGTTGCGACGGATGACAACTAAAGGGGTCCTACTGTGAAATGAAATGGCACCCCAGACCAGCACTCCTGGTTGTCGGCCTGTCTGCCGGAAGACAGTCAGGTTGGTATCACATCACTGTCCGAGGCGTCTTCAGACTTTGCCTTCACTGGTCATCGGGGCTCAGTTCAAAGCGGGACTCATCACTGAAGACTATTCTACTCCAGTCATTGACATTCCAGTGCGAATGAGCCCGATACCACTGAAAACGGGCTTGACGTTGTACAGAGGTCACTGGCAGTCGGCGCAAGGGGCGCCGTGACCTCAGCCCCCTTTCTGTGAGCCGTCTATGAATGGTCCTTGCGGTCACTGAAGCAATAGTTGCACGTACAATCGATGATAATGATACATCTGGGGCTGCGAGTGCCGCTCTGACGATTGCTCGGTCTTCACGTTCTGTCGTTTCTCTAGGCCTACCGCTTCCTTCTTGACTCTGTGTGCGGCCAATGTTCACCCATTCCTGCCAACATCGTCAATAATGGCATCGCTCCTGCTCAAATGTCGAGCTATTCATCGAAAAAACCAACCGGCTTCTACACGACCTCTCTCAAATTCTGACATCTGCGCATATCGTTCGCGCACCTGTATGCGAGGCATAGTTACTGTCTACCAGAGTACACGGAATGAAATTTGCGAAGAATTTATGACCTGGAATCGTAATTTCTCTTCTTAAATATCCTGCCAGTTGCGCAGATCAGATGCACTGTAGCGACAACCGTTCATTCATTGGTAGCCAAAATGTCAAATTTTGCATTTTCCGTCGAAACCTGTATGCATATCAATTTGTGTCCAATTTGCTTCGGTACGTCGTGGTGCGTCGTTTGTTTTGTCTAAGAGTGTACATCATTATATAGAAGAAAGTCTGTGTCTTTAGTTACCCTCTAATAACTCAGGCACTACTATAGCTATCGTTACCAAAACTTTCTAAAATTCTCTTTTGGGTCCTGGAAAAGGTTGACGTCCACTTTTTTCCCAAAAAAAGTAGCTAAAATCAGAGATATTAATTAAAAACTGCAATATTTGCCTTCATTTTCCGAGTGGCATCAATCTGGCAAGTTAGAGATGAAAATCTGCTTTATTTCGAAAGTTGTTGCCACTGCTCGCTTTCAAACCCTAGAGTTTGTTAATAAAAAATTTTTAAGTTTTACGATGAAATAAAAATAGCATTGCCAAACATTAAATACATTATTCTCGATTCCAGAAATTGACGAGAGGTCCGGCTATTCCTATCTTCGTACGACTTTAATCAGCCGAGATATCAATTAAAAAGTCTGAAAGCGCTCATTTTCGTACTCATTTTTCCGAGTGGCAACAGTATCACGCATTGGAGGTAAAAATGCTTTATTTCGAAAAGTGTTCCTACTGCTAAACAAAGGGAAGGTTCTGACTTAAGTGGCGAAATATAGTAGTAATCCATTCAAAGCAAACAGAAGCCGACTGTAGAATCAATGATATGATATGGTGAAAGAAATTGCCTTTGTGATCGACATTTGATTGCACATGAATGGCCTCAATAAGCAAATACGAGGCTATATATGACAGATTCAATAGTGCACAGTGGATTCTGTTTGATGGCTTTTGGGGTCATATTCAAATTTTGAAAGCCACATCTGAGAGTTAAAGAAGCTACAAAACTAGCTACATTGAGCAGTGAGTTCAAAGACAGATTTAGTGATTTTTGGAGCCAATACACTTCTTTAAATTTATTTTCTAAAAATTAAATTGGTTGCTGGCGCTACCGCCATACAGGATGACTACAGTAGGCGGAGCTCCTTGAATTTCAAAACAGTCGTTCTTTGACAAAAAACGCTTTTCGTTATATTTGTTTACATTTTTCAAACAATATATTCCGAAGGACGCATTTCCTAATCTCAGCTATGTGTGCTTTACTAGGAAAATGTGTGCTTTACTAGGAAGCACATATTTATGTGAGAAATTCTTCTCAAGAATGTGAAGTCTAAGGTAGAATGACAGATTACGGACCATCTTCTCGAGACGAACACTGCTGCCAAATTGAGAAGTTGGCCAAGGAGAAGTACTGTCATTTTTCTCGTTGCCATTGAAAAAATGAAAGTCTTCTTCATTATTATTTAAAAATATTGATAACTTTTACATATAAAATTTTTTTGCACTAACATTTTCTCTTTTATTTAATCAGGCTTTGATGACAAGCACCAGACGTTTCGAAAGGGCGTGGATCACGACAAATAGTTTTCTAATCACCTCTGGCTCAGGTATACACAGTTTTCGATGGTCTCCTATACTTACGATTGAATTAATAAATTATGTACGTCTTGTTTCCTTACAATAACACATAGTAAAAGTAATTACTTAAGCAAAGTTTACTTACAGTAATTATTATACATTAAGCAATAATAACTATTATAATGATAATTATTATGAATTCGTATAAATAATAATTATTATAAATTAAGCAATGTTTGCTTACAATAATTACTATTAATAACAATAATATTGGACAATAATATTAAAAGAAGTTATTATACTAAAACATATTGTAAGTAAATTAGTCCAAAACATTCTACAGTCTGGCTGTATTTTTTATTGCAAGTAAAACTGAAATTCTTTGATCGTCTTAAACAGCTTATTAAAATAAAAGTTTAAACACCGAAGCTCAAATGATTCCGAAAAACCTCTAAAATGATGAATAAATTGCTGTTGTTTTACAAGAAAAATAATAACTGAAAGCAGACGATTCTCAAACCTTTTCTCTCTTTTGTTTACAAACTCGCGCTTCCTTGATTTAAGGAAAGAAGGGCATTCACACTCCTAAAAATAAAAGTGAAGAACGACGAGTGTTTCTCTTTTTTTTTTGTGTGTGTTGTAGTTTTTGATAGAGCGATGGATAGATGGCGCTGCATTGCTAAAGCGTTTGAATCGAGGAAAAGTAGGGAACACTCGCACAGTTCACCAAAGAAAAGTTCAGGATGAAACTACTGAGGAAAATTGCTTGCACTTAGTATGACATGATTGCTACAGCGCAATTTAAAATGCCTATTTCTTTGTAAAGATAAATTTTCCTTTGGGCATTCATAAGACTTTCCCCCTATCATCTCAGATTTCCCTTTGGGAATTCATTTGACGAACTTTCTACGCGGTGCTCAAGTAGCATTATTTCACTGAGCCGGACTCGTTGCGTTTTCGCGGCAATCCTTTGATAGACTAGACTAGAGTGTCAGGAGGAAATATTTAATGAATTAATTATTTTAATGCAACAGAGAAAAGCAAAAACAATGTATGCTGTACAGAAAGAATACCTTTAAAGGGAAACAGAAAGAGACATGACATAATCATGATAATGTTTAGTTCAATGATTCTCAACCACTGTACCACGGCACTTTTGTATGCCGCCATTTAGAAATGCATATATGCTAAAAATTATAATGGGTTTAATCCTAGAATGCGGTACACATGCGAATTGGAGAAATTCGGTTTTTAAGACATTAATAAACGTGCCAATTGTGGTATCCAAGCCGATTTTGGTGTTCTGGAAGAGAACGCATTTCGGAGCATTTCCGCTCATGTTCAGTATATAATTTAAATTGAGAGGATATGATTGCTGCAGATGGGAGACTAGCTTACTTATCAGAGATTTTTGTTATTTTTAATAACATAAATTTAAGTATGCAAGGGCCGAAAGAAAATATATTAAACTCAACGGATAAACTGGTGGGATTCCAAAAACAAATACCTTTATGGAAGAATAAAGCTCAGGAAGGGTATTTGGAAAAGTTTGAGTCAGTCCTAAAAGATTTTAATAAAACTATTCATTCATAAAATTGCTATTGACCATTTGACAACACCAGAGGAGAGAATTATTCCTTATTTCCCAAATTTAGACATTAAAAAAATTGATGGAGTTCGTAAGCCGTTTGTGATAACGGATACTTCTGTATTTGAATGACCTTTGAATGAAGAAGAAGAACTAATTTCGCTTTCTAATAATCAAAACTTTGCAAACTTTTCAACAAACAACAACAAGTTGTGTTAAACAACTTTTAAAATTATCTTTTTCTTTGTCTGCCGCCAAATTCTGAAATCGTTAAAAGCGTGCCGCGACAGAAAAAGGTTGAGAATCACTGGTTTAGCTTAATATACACTCACTTCCAAAAGTTAAGAACGGAGAGGAAAATGCTAATTTCCGGAAGCCAATCAGAATTCAAGAGGATGCAATTCGCTGCAGAGATAGATGGAAGTAGGCAAATATGTTAGGTAACAGCCAATCGCACTTTCATGTCAAGAAATATGCAAAAAAGACAGTCTTTTAAGAAGCCAGTTTTAGGAAGGGTTACAGAAGTTGATTGTAAGTGTTGATAAAATGCGTTTAAAACTCTCGCACAATTTGTTTTCAAGACATACGTGTTTCTATGACTTCCAGAAGACGAATGGAGAATTATGAGCGCTGGCGGGCTGTGGGGCGCATTGAAGCAGGACAGTCGATCACAGATGTTGCTCTTTTCTTCGGCGTTCATCATTCTTTAATTTCACTTTTATGGAAACAATTCCGAACCACACAGACAGTTGTCCGAAGCCCGCGTAGGCGGTCGCCCAAGGGTTACAACCCCCGCGGAAGATCGATATATTGCTATTGTAGCCGAGCGGAAACGCAGAGCGACCTAAACAGGTGTGATATCTATGGTTGCAGCGTCTATTGGTAAGGCGATATCTGCAGTTACTGTACGCCGAAGATTACATATGAGTGGACTGTACGCCCGGGTACCTCGAGTTTGTGTTCTTCTATCCGTCCAATCAAGAGGGGCATGATTAGAGTGGTGCCGGGAACATGCCAATTGGAATGTGTCTGACTGGGGCAATGTCATGTTCACTGATGAGTCAAGATTTGCTCTGAAGCCGATGACAAGCGTAAAAAAATATGGCGTGAACAACGAACAGGCAAACAATCCCAAAACATCACCGAACATCACGCATTCCGAGGCGGAAGTATTATGGTGTGGGCAGGGATTTCGTTAGGATACCGCACCGACTTGCACATTTTTAAACGGGGTTCTTTGACGGCTGTCCGGTATCGAGATGAAGTTCTAGAACCCATTGTGAGATTGTACGCTGCAGCCCTTGGCCCTACTATTATTTTAATGGACGATAACGCACGACCCCATAGAGCTGACATCGTCGATGACTACCTGGAGAGTAAAGGACGAATGGTGCGTATGGCGTGGCCAGCATATTCCCATTGAAAATCTTTGGGATGGTCTCGTCCGTGCTGTATCTTCACGTTTCCCGCCTCCAGCCACTCTTATTTAGCTGGAAACTGCTCTACAAGAAGAATGCCGATTGCTTAATTCTGCGGTGGTTGACCACCTCATTGAAAGCATGGTCACAAGGTGTAAACTTTGTATATAGATGACGGGGGGATCACATACCCTATTAATGTCCTTTTTTTCATTTTATGCTGTTTATTTTCACTTTATACATAATAAAAATTTAATTGTTTTCATTTCTGTATATAATTATTGATTTTGCTTTATGCATAAATATATATGCTACTTTCCTGCCGAATTTTGTGTCAATCAAAGCAGTATGTTTTGATTTTTTGCATTTTACATCTTCGTGCTTGACTTTAGGAAGTGAGTGTAGGTACTAATTAGCAAGAAATTTCAATCTGCTTTATCTAAAACATCATACAGGAAAGAAAAAAAAACATTAAATGAAATTCTTATATCAAAGATTAATCATTGAAATAATTTTCATTGTTAATTGTTGTTTTCATTGTTAATTTAATTTCAACTGATTTGCATATGTCATGTGGTACTTCAGTTAGTTTCATTTGCAGTTTGTCAACAGAATGTAATTACGGATATTTTTCAGTGTGGCTGTATTTTAACTTGGATTGCATTCTATAGGATTAAATGAGCCGTTTTCTTTGAAAGTGATGTAAGTCGATTTTTGATAAAAAGTTAGTTAATGATTACTGTGAATGTAATCTGCTTTGAGTTTTTAATCTGTAAACAGCCCCCCCAAAAAAAGACCAATTCAAATTTGATCATTTTATTAATATAAGTTTACGTAGTTAATGAAATTACAAATATAATTACTTTGGTGAAGACACATTTAGTTCAAAAATTATACTACAAAATTTCTCTGCTTTGTTTTCATAGGTGTGGAAACACTGTTAATGACATACAAATTCTTTTTCGTTTACTGGAAATTTGATACTTTTCCCGTTGATTGTAGAGCATAAAACTTTAATAATTTAACTAATGTATTCTGTTCGTTCATATAATTTGAAGTAAACAAGTAAAATTTATTCTCTTTACTTCACAAGTTCTAAAAATTTAGCGAAGGATATAGAAATTCACAAGATAAATCCTTATGTTATCGAAAGAAACCCCAAAAGATCACAAACCTGCTTTCCAGATTCTGTTACGATGGTCCACATACATTCAACAGTGTCTTCGTGCCTGTACTTATCAAGAAGAGGTATGACTTCAGACTTCGTAATGATTCCAGAAGGGCCTGTTTTGCGAAAAGCACATTCTAGTAAAAGAGAAAATAAAGATAAGATAGCAGTTATTTTTTGTATGGTTTGCTCCACCAGATGCCAGTTTCAATAATTCAGAAAAAAGGGAATTTAACCTACAAAGCCCATTTTCCTTTCATTGCTGTGTATCATTCTTGAAGAATTATAATATTATTGAGCCAACCACAATGTCATATAGGTAAAGTCGTTAATTACCCTTTTCTTTAAAATTTCGCAAAATAGTATCTGTCTTCATTAAACAAATGTCTCTTGCGAGACTTTCAGTAGCTGAATTTCAAGCAAAGTACACTACGGCCCCCACAAAAAATGCTATATCTCTCTTTCTACTGGGCCGATGGACAAAATTCAAATTGCGTTGTTCATGTCTAGAAACCGCGACTTATTATAGACATTAGATTTATATACAGCGTCATTCTAGCATAGGTATTTCGACACAGGCTCATACTTTTTCTGAATGACATGCCAAATGTTTTCCATATTTCGATTCTACGACTCAAATGATGCCTAAATATTAAATTTTTTAAAACCTGGTGCAAAATTTACGGAGAAATTCAAAAATTTACCTTGGTGTATTTTTTTCAGTTTTCGCCAAAAATTAATTTTACTTCGCGAATTTCTTAATTTATAGCAACCTAGTTTCCTTTTCATTTTTTTCATTGAAGGCGAGAGGAAAAAAGTTATCGTAACTACTTTTAAATAGTTTTAGCCGAGCGCGTAAGCCACATTCGTGTTATTATCGCTTTTAAGAAATATGCCAAATTTCAAAGCACGAAAATATATAAATTCACGTGTATCTTCGGAAATTTTGAATAAAAAAGGTTTTTGCAGGTATGCCTAGAAATACATCTATTTTAAGGAGATGGTAAAAATTTTATTGGTGTTATAATTCAAAATTGTTTTCGAAAAATTTATAAAAAGTAATTAAAAATATAAATTTTTAAAATAAATCAAAATATAAATTTAAATAAATCATAAAAAATGGGGGGATTTAATAATTAGTAAGTTTTAATTTGAATTACAAAGTTTAATAAAAAATAGATATTAATAAATATATATCAAATTCCATTAGCATCGAGGAGCTAAAGTTTTGAGAGCTAATTTTTTAAAAACTGCTCGTACGATTTTTACAAAATTTGGTAGACCGTCATAATTGGAGTCGTAGAATCAAAATATGGAAAAAAGTGGCATGTCATTTCAGGAAAAATCCGATTTTGTGTCAAAATACCTATATTAGAACAACGCTATATGTAAATCTAGTACATATCCTAAGACGCGCTTTCGAGACATGAAAAACGCAATTTGATTTTTGTTGATCGGCCCAGTAGAACGAGAGATATAGAGCTGTCCCCCCTTTTTTTGCGCAGGGTACATTATCGTTAGCTTACGTTTTAAGAATTACTTCAGGTTATAAGGTGTTTCTCCTGCCTTCCTGGTTTAGCGGTCAGCGCGCTGGGTGCGTATTCCAGAGGTCCGTGGTTCAAGTCCCGGCGAAGGCATTGCTCGTTTTTTCGATTTCCTTGTTTCAAAAAATTCTAAAATGACTTTACAGTGGCACCCAAACGCGGTGGCGCGTTTATGCTTTTCACCACCAGGATTTGGCGATTAGGTCCAAGGTGTTTCTCCTACCTTCTTGGCTTGCCTTCGCGGTGTAGTGGTCAGCACTCTGAGCGCGTATTCCAGAGGTCCGTGTTTCGAATCCGGTCGAAGGCGTTGCTCATTTTACATTACTCCTGCTTTCCAAATAATACCTAATGTCTCTACAAGGTTACCGGAAAATGATTTCGAGCTGAACTACAATATATATTTTAAGTAACGGCATGTCTAATAGCAACTGGAACTCACTGAGTATTGGTTAGGGAAATGGTCTTGAATCCCCTGATTAACGCATCACAGGAGATTAATTTTATCATTTTAGGACAGAAGATTGGGAAATCATCCAGCAAGCAGGAAAAGATCACAAATTCATGAAATGAGATAAAGTTCAATTAATCTATTTCATTGTCATGATCTTTTTCTGGAAAGGCAATAAAATAAGTTCATTAGCTTATAAACTGAATAACTGCTTTAGGTACGGAATTTTGAGTTTCTGAAGTACTATTAAAATATATGCTTTTCTTATACGACTTCACTTTAAGGAGGAAAAGTAGTCTGCCCATGGTAAGCAGGCAGATAAGAATTAGCAACACTGTCTTTAGTAGAAACTGCTTAACGAAATTGAAATGGCGGAACAGTGCATTGTCCTC
>KK119094.1:676483-773989 GCA_000611955.2 Stegodyphus mimosarum
GTCTCCTTATTTTCCCTTATTTGTCTCTGAATTATCCATTTTTAATCAGAAAAAGGTCACCGCATGGTCTTTATCGAAAATTTCTGTAGGCAAACTTCGGTGGCCGTAGTGAACCTTCTTCAGTTTAAATAGATAACTCTTTTAAGGAATCACCTTCTTGGTGATAATGAATTTTTTGACCCACGGGCTCAGTGATCTTTGCTGTTTCTAGTTTCTTTTTTCCGTATCTTCTTCTTTAACTGTTATTCTCTTTTGTGTTTCCATTCAAGAGGTTGGGCCTTCCTTTTCGATACTGTTACACTGTTTTTTCTTTGGCTTCTCAAAAATATAAAATTGCTTCCGCATTTGCCGTGCGTAGAGACTCGTACGGTGGGAAAGAATCATTCTGATAATTGAAGGGTGAGATACTGTTCCCAACGCACTGCTTTGACCTCTGCTTCAGACTGAAACGGGAGCTACTTGGCTGCGCCCGGTTAGTGTCAACCAGTTGGTTACTTTTCCTTAGTGAAAATGACTTAAGAGATAAACGATCGGCAGTACCCGCTTTTGAGAAAGGGGACTGCGAGGCTTTAATGAGTATATAGGTCAGGTTAGCCTCGGCGAAGGAATCTGTACTCCTTTGTTAGATACTCTGATGTGTCAGGTCGCCGGTTCCGAACTATATTTTCCCTCAAAAATAAATTTCAAAACAACCCACAAACTGCTGAAAATTCCATGTCGTCTGTTAACCCGTAAGTACAGACATTCATTTTCTGTTACATAAACACAGAGGATGGGTCTTTCAGACAGCGCCCTGTTTTATGCATTTTAAAATTATAAAATTTTAAAACAATGTATTCTTGTTACTATATAAGCATGCATACACTTTACTTGTTATATCGAAGCAA
Organism: Stegodyphus mimosarum; assembly: GCA_000611955.2. NCBI lineage: Eukaryota > Metazoa > Arthropoda > Arachnida > Araneae > Eresidae > Stegodyphus > Stegodyphus mimosarum. The sequence goes on from KK119094.1 coordinate 677,371, forward strand.
TTATTTCTATTTAGAATTCTAAAATTAACGCACTAAAAATTAATTTTTAAATCGCATATGAAAAAGTACGGAACGCTTCATCAAATAAATAAAATAAACACTACTTACTCGCGAATTCGTACAAGCTAAACTATTTAATAAATTTTCCATCTACAGAATCTGGATTATATAAAATAATGCAAAAAAAAGATAATTTATAAAGAATATTAAAAAACTGCAGCATATTATTTTAAGTATTTTCGACACAATTGCTGCAAATTCTCTTGGCACATTCATTACATATCGGATTCTTGCAGCTGAAGCATAGATAGGCAGCTTTTTCCTCAGGCTAAGGAGACAAAGAGAGCATGTTTTACACCTTTTAAGGATATCCGTTACATCTGGGTTAGAATAATAGATTCCGCTGGAACACTCTCTGAATGCACATTTGTATTTCTCGGTTCACAGTTGGCTTTTGAAGCCTTCATTCCATATGCAGTTTCACTTATTCTGATGATAACTCCATCAAAAAATCAGTTTTTTCCAATTTGGCACTATCTCTTATCAGGCCAGTTGCTGAAATGACTCAAGTAGTAATAAAGTCTTCCATCCCCCCTTCATGAGAAAGAAAAGTAACGTAAACGCAGAGGTGAGCTATATATGACCGCGGCACAATATTAAAAATGATTAAAAAAAAAACTAACGAATAGAACAACACGCCGAACAAATATTAATTTAGAAGTCAAACAACAAAAATCAGCGCTATATTTGCAAATTTTCGCAGGACTAGCTTCGATGGTTTTACCGAACCACCATCCTGAGCTGCAAAAGCGCAAATCATTTGCGCTTATCTAAATTAACGGATAGAGTTTAATAAAAATTTAGGAATAATTATACATTTTATGTGAACTTGACAGTATTGAAAAGGAGAAGAATGACTATGTAACTTATAAGCAGTTTCGTAGTTCTAGAATATTGGCGCGGTCATACAGTCTCCACCTCTTTGCTTAAAGGTTAAGAAGCTTAGAACAAACCTGAATGTAAATCAACCTAATCACTGCTCTCCTCGTTTTACTGTTATCAGTGACTCTTCTGGGGAGCCTCACAAAATGTAACCCTTTTTGATACGTAAGTTAATTTAACTGAAACAGCTTGCTGGAAATAGTATGCCCTTTTTTGCCGTGAATAAGATCAGACAAGCTAACATAATGGCTTCTACGGATAAGTTGTTGAACTTCAGTTTATCAGAACTTAGTGTTCTGTGCATCATTTTTGGAAACATAAGTACAGTTTGTAATCGGGTTCTTATCCTCAAGTTTTAAGTCCTGAACTGGAACAGTGAGCTGATGAAATGTAAGCTTTGTTCTGATGTACTGCTGGGCTGGATAGTAACTGCACTTGGAAGGGATTTGAAATCCTCTTTTATTAAATCACTATTGATTACACACTTCCCAACTCGGGAGAGATACAGAAAGTAAAAGACCGTACTTGGGTCAAACTTAACAATCAAATAAATTTAAATAAATTAAAATAGAACTTAAATGAAAGGTTGCTTCGCAGAGCAATTCGCGGAAGTTGGCCTCTACCGAAAAGGGTGCGTAGCAAAATATACTAAATACTAACGCACTTCCAATTGTTTTACAATGCAATCACGTCGTAAGCACTATGGCTTATAAATTTAAACTGCTAGCTGGTCAGGCGAACGTCGAGCAGAGTGACCGTGGTCCGAGACTAAAGCTCTCTCACACCGAGAGGTTTCTACCTCTGGCTTAAATAGCGCTTGGCCGTACTTCAAAATTAGCATAAGCTGAAAACGCGCGCTTCTTCTGACGGGAAGTTGAAACAGAGAGGAGAGCGACAGATTTAAATTAAAATAAAACTTGGTTAGTTTAACTAAAACCTTACAAGTTGAGGTATTATGTTAGAAAATTACCAGCGCATGAGAGGAGGAAATAGTCGAGAAGCTCTCTGACCTGAATATCTGTAGTTGGAATGGAGCTGCGAAGGAAAGGTAGTCGTGTCCATACAAAACATGTTATACCCTAACCTGCAGCTTGTGTTATTTGCTTTAAAGTATGAAGATCGGTATTTGAATTTTCCCATGCATCTTTACAACTGCTATGTAATTAAACGCTCTATTCCACTTTGGCCACATCATATGCCAAGCCTCGGTGATCTCACATGTGCTCGATGTAGTTGGGCGTACAGCAAAAAATATTCAGCTATGCTATTATGCATTAATTGTAAAGGGGATCACACAGAATTCGCGCGCATATGTCCAGAATGTAAATCCGAGAAGGAGATGCACACTCTCAGAAGCATTTCGTAAACCGAAGGGAGGAAGTTGCTTGCAAGCATTCGACACGCCTAAACATGCATACGCATTACCTTCAGTCAGTCTCCGCTCAAACCGTATAAAAGATTCGATCACCATTCATAATTTAATACCAGCAACATAATTTCACCATTAACAAAAATAAACAAAGAACCAAACATTAATAGAATAAAAATTAGTGAACAAGAACAGCAGCCCGAAACCCAAAAGTCAGAACCGCAGCTCGTTAGAGAGAATGTGCTTGGAATCTTGATTCGAATATGGAAGTGAAAGCAGAGTTACATATTCCAAAAACTTCCTCCTCCGAAAAACAAGAAAGTAGCATGAATCTAATAAGCAGTCGTAATGGTCACTCTTATACCTTGGAAATGTCACGGTTTCTACCAGAGTTTTGTGAACGTTAAAAACCTCATTGATGCACATTACCTAATTTGTTTTCAGTACGAGAACCACATCTAAAAACAAGTCAACCAATCACGCCTCGGAAGTATTGTGTGGTCAGAGAAGACTATAATGATGGAGATCGTGACAGACGCTATTTTAAGGGAAGAAAATAAGATATCAATACTAAAATGATGTCACTTATAATTTGGCGAATCTGTAGGAAGTTTTTACAACATTACTGCTAAATCTTCTACGTATCAATGACTCGTACTTAGAACCCTGCGTTCATGTATTTATTTATTTATTATAGTTTGCTTTTCAAGTCTGACATTTAACGATGACAGTTAGAAGCAATATTTTAAATGAAGACATCTAAGTAAAATACGAAATAACAATAAAACATATTAAAAATGAAATATTAGAAAATTATAAAGAAAAACAGCTCACCTATTTCAGTGTCGTGACCCTCTCCTAAAAAGATGATAAAATAAGTTCATTAGCTTATAAAATGAATGAGTAAAAGTTCGTTGAAATATATTTTAATAACTTACAAATAAAGCAAAATATGAAAGTTTTTAATTCAATATCCGTATAGCAGTTTAAATTTTATCAAGGAATCGCAGATCGTAAAAGTATTTCTACGAACAATTTCTGTCGAAATTAACACACAAATCAACAACCATTCTTAGGCGATTACAAAATCAGTGATTAAATCTTGCAACGTACACCAAATTAAATATGTAATAAAATCGAGGTTTTAATTGAAAGTGAAATAAAATTTGATTTTTTAAGAATAATTTAACAAATAATGCTAGCAGAAAATTTCAGTGATTTAAAGATGCAAGAAATCAATTTGGAAAAAAAAAGATCAATAAAAAAATTTAAATTAAATAATATATATCATATTATAAAATTATACTATGTGTGCGAAAACACTGGCCACAAAGCTTTAGTTCTTTAAGTACACAGCGTTTTAGGTCTACGTTTGTATAAAATCGAAAACTAAAGGTTTCTTAGCTTTTAATACAAATTCTTTTTAAGTCGACATAGCGTTTGGCATGTTCATAAAGCTGCTTAATTAACTCTTATAACTCATGCTATGACATACTGTTCAAGACTGTGGTCAGAAATTTCTGAATTTTTTCAAGACTATTAAAATATAATGTTGGCCATGAAAATTGCTACACCATAAAGGGCGCATGCAGCAAAAATCAAACATGCATGATGGGTAATACATGCTGGGACATGCAAATATTAGCATTCGAGCGTATGCACAAAGAGTAACGCTATCTACATTGCGTATAATATTTTCTCATTTGGAGGTTGGTTGTTTGCATAAACCAGCATATTATGTTTCATCTAAGAAGGAGAAACTCTCACCATCACGTATCGGAATTCTTACGCCGTAGAATCGTGGCCTATCGAGATTGCATTTTATCGTTTTGTGACACTACTGGTCGGGAACCCAGGCTGGAACAACTTGTAAGTAGATTTAATACATTATTTTCTGAGAAGCCAGGAAATACATAAATTGTCACCCATGCGATAGAACTAAAACCAAGCAAACCTTGTAAAGCAAAACCTTACCGATATGATAAGGAAAACGAAGCAATAATAGAACACCACATAAAACAAATGTTGAGGGATAAAATAATTATTCCCATCAATAGTGAATATGCTAGCCCAGTTGTGCTATGCAGAAAGAGAAATAAATAACTTGCCTTCTTCGGATCCAAAAGCTTATCGTTTTGCGATCGATTACAGAAAACTTAATAGCATGATTAAATTCCCTGTTTACCCTTTACCGGTAATGGAAGAAATAATACGGAAAATTAGGTCTACAAAATATATGACCACTTTTGATCTTACTTCAGGCTACTTCCAAATAGCCATGAAACCAGAAGACGTGAATAAAAACGCGTTTATTACAAAATCCGGTACTTATGCATTTTTACGCATGCCGTTTCGACTTTGCGGGGCCCCATCAACATTTCAGCGCGCTATGGACATAATTTTACGTCCCGTCCTAGGAAAATCCACTCTCATTTATCTTGATGACATTATCATAACGAGTGACACTATTGAACAACACGTGGAAGACCTACACGAAGTTTTTTCATTATTAAAAGAAGCAGGTTTAACTATTAATGCCGCAAAATGTAAATTCGCAACTAAGGAATTTCGATATTTGGGATACAAAATTTCAGTTAAAGGCATCGAAACGGAAGATTCTAAAATTAAAGCAATAAAAAATTATCCTCCGCCAAATACTGAGAAAAAGCTTTCATCCTTTAATGGCATGTGCTCATATTATCGTTCGTTTATCTAAAATTTTGCCGATATTGTTGAACCTTTGTTAGTGTTAAAACGAAAGAAATCCAAGTTTGCATGGACAGCGGAGGCAAACACAGCTTTCGAAAAATTGAAAACAGCATTAATTAATGCCCCAGTGTTAAAATTCCCGGAAGGGAACGAGAATTTGGAGATCGCGGCGGATGAGTCAGATTACGCAGTGGGTGCAGTTTTAACTCAAATAGGGCACCCCTTGGCATTTTTTAGCAAAACTCTCAGACACAAAGGAACTATACAGCAACAGAAAGAGAAACGTTAGGAATGTTAATGGTAGTTCCAAAGTTTAGGGTATACTTCGGAAAAGCCCCAGTTAACAGCGTACTCTGATCATGCGGCCGTAGCCAGATTATATTGTGGAAAGAATTTAACTCCTAGATTAATTAGATGGGCCTTGAAGTTACAAGAATAAAACTTAACAATTAAGCATGCTCCTGGTAAGGAAAATACAGTGGCCGACGCTTTGTCGAGAATTAAACTGGATGAAAATGGGAATTAAATAAAATGTGCTATGTTAACTTCTAAAGTTTTAGATTCCCGTGAAACAAGCATAACTGAATTGCCGAAGGATCCAGATTTCGTTGATATTTATGCTTCGTAGATCTTGCTACAATTAGAAATAGGGTCCAAAATTACGAGATCATAGATAATCTGTTGTTCTATACTAAATCAATACACGAAAATCACGAAATCAAACCAGCCATCCCCGTCACACTACGGTTGAGTATTTTGCAGGAACTTCATGATAGCCCCACAGCGGGTCATTTGGGTATAAGGAAAATGGTGCGTTGAGTACGCGAAGCGGTGTATTTTCCGCAACTATAGAAGATAGTAACAGCGTATGTCAGGTCCTGTAAGTTATGTCAGTTAATTAAGGACATTAATTATAGCCTGGCCGGATATCTAAATAGTATTCCCGCGACTAGGAACAAGCATCGCCGTATCGTCACAAGATCTCGCAGTAGACAGCGCCAAGATACTTCAAGGAGGTGGCAGACTGAGAGATTTTGGAGCGAAAGCTTGCGTGCGTTTAAGATGAATGTAGAAAATATTTTCGTTTGCATGTATTTTGTAGAGCTCTTCGCCGACACTTTAGTTAATTTTCATGGTTATTAGCTCATGGAGAACTTAGAAATGAATTTAGGGTGTGTCTAAGAAGGTTGTTATGTGCTAACAGTCTATGTGCGTTTAGGTGGAGATTTTGTCCACTATAACGGAGAACACTTGCGTTTTCACACCACACCTTGTGGAGAGCCATAAGGGAATTAAAGTTTAAATTTACGCATGAATGTGAAAGTGAATGATTGTGGCATGAAAAACAGTAATGTACGGAAAAGCTGAGAAAGCTACTCTAAATAAAGGCTAGAACTTAATAAAAGATTTTATTGTGAATGTTACATGTTATTTAAAATCATGTATTCATAAGTGTTCCTTCCACATGACTGGAAGGAGTTGATTGAACCCTACTGCTTGAGGACAAAGGAGGCCCATCTGAACTATGTTGATGACAAAATTTTCGTCTGTAATCATTTAAACTTTAGCATTTTGAATGTAAACGGGGCTTAGATCTTGTCAGTTGTAGAATGTACCGACTTGTAATAGGTCTATAAGGACCTTTATCCAAGTCTGTTAAATTCTGGCATGGACAAATGTAGGGATTTATATTTATTTTTAATAACTAGTTAATTTTAATTTTAAGTTACTTTCCTATAAGCCTTCATTCCCCTAATTGAGTGCCAGAATATTTAAATTTAGTAGAGCGAGCAAGAAATGCAAATTCTACCAGTAGAAGAATAAATTAAATTTCGACGTTCCAGTAGAGAAAGATAGAGTCCGGGATATTGCCGTGCGTGCTTATACGCAAGCTTCAGTTTAGCAGGTACTGCTGGTTTTGACGTGGCTGAAGAGCTAGTATCTTGCGGCCACTAGACTCCTCTACGCGCTGTAGCCTACAGGATTTTATAAACATTGTAGGGTAGTTCTACTATTTGTGAACATCTCTTATTTTAAGTTTGATTCTACTGTTTCAGTTACCGCCCTAGTTGAGGCGTAATATGTTAGCGTCAAGTTGACGCATTGTAAATAAGTTAGAGTTTAATAAAGGGCAGTTTTAACCCTTCGTCAGTGCAATCACTATCTCTCAAGGTTCTACACAACAGCAAAAAGGTAGAACGTTACAACCTCAATATAAAATATTTTATTTATTTTTTTTGCAATGAATTTATTTTTAATTATAGTATAGAAGAGGCAATTTGCGCAGAAGTATTGTTAATTTCGTTTTGGCATTTTGCCTTGATTCACGAAAAGCGTTGTTTCACTTTTCAAATTGCTGACACTAAATATTATCGCCCTGTATTATATTTAAAGAAATTAAATAATGAAGAATCTGAATAAATGTATGCATGTTTCTTGCATTGTGATAAAACGACGGTACCTACAGCCATCGAATTTTGAATATTGAACGTTTCCATTCGAATATGGGCATCTGGAAGCCCAAATTTGAAATTTGTTTTATTATCGATTTCATATTTCGTAAAACTTTAACGAATTTTTGATTAACAAACTCAAGGATTTCAAATCGCGCAATGGCAACGTTGTACAGCAAAAAACATTTTTAACTCCAGCGCGAAAGATTGTGCATCAGAAATTCTAAAGATGTGCTCATTTTAAAAGTATTTTCGATATTGCTCTTGAAATGAATTTTATGGTTTAAGTGCGAAGAACATGATATTTAATAAACAAAGGTAACACACAAAATGTTAGAAAAACGTCTCTTTAGACGTAATTTAAAATCTGCAACATTTCAGATTCTTTTCTTTTTATTTAAAAAAAATTTTTTTCAATGAAACTGGACCATTTATAATGTTCTAGTCGATTTTGATACAGAAGTCTCTCGCAATTCGAATAGCAAGGCGCTATCGGATACGCAGCGATATATCGACGTTGGCCTGTTTTACAAGTATTATCGTCGTTCGGCACTAAAAGGGTGAAAAATAAACTTACGGTTGTATTAAAACGTTTTATAGCATTCTTTATAAAGTTCTTTACGAAAGTACTCCCCTGTTTGGCACATAACTTATATAACCCTCAGGTGTTGTATCATAATTAATAAAGCAAAAACCTCATGGCTGAAGCTTACCTCGATTGGAAATGGGCACATAATCATAAACGGCTTTGAATCCTTTATATTCGATAGTGTCATCAGATTTGAATTGTAGCCACATATATCTTTTGGTAGAGTACAACTTGATCGGGAATTCGTGCCCACAAAATTTGCCAAGAAGGGGTGAATAACCGTAGGCTCCGTCTCTTACCTCAAGATAGTCGTAATCGCAAGTTGCTGAAGTTTCAATTGAAAAAACGTCTCGGAAATCCAGCATGACCATGTGGCCAACGTCAGCTATAAAAGCACAAAAATACTCCATTAAAATAATCTTATAGAAGAAAATCAGTTTTTAAAAATCTTGTACTTACGAGTATTAGATAAATAAAAAAAACTGGTATGTACACCCCATTGTTTCCTTGTACGGAATATTAAATTATACGCATTTTTTCCCGCATTTTACTTAAATTTATTTTCCGAATTTCATTAGAAATATATTTCTCATTCAATAAATTTCAAGGTAACAATACATAAAAACTTAAAATATCTTCATTACAAATTGAAAGATATAAAAAAAATAGAAAAAATACAGTTAAAACAATTTTAAAAAATTACAATTAAAATTACAGTTTCTACGTAAAAACAAACACTTCAGCCAGCAGGCAGATTTTCCGATGCACAAAACTAAAAGTATCCTTTTGGTCCCACTCGTCAAAAATACCCTGAAGATGCAGAAATACTTAATTCACTATTCTGCTAGCTTTCAAATGTAAACAACTATAGCTGCTTTGGTAAAAAAAAGTAAGTTTAGCCGCGCTTAAACAACTTTTAAATCGTTGATAATTCTACAGCTATTGCATGCAGATTAAGTAAAGGCATAAAACCCTTAACCGGAAGACAAGAACAACATAATTCTATCATTTTTAAAGCAAAAGATGCACAATTTACAAACATATCAGAATAAAAACCTGAGCTCACTGAGCCGATATATATACGTATAATTTTTTTCGGCCGATTGCAATCAAAAATGGAGGTGCACAACTATATGTTATAACAATCCTATGTACAAAATTGCAACGTTCTGAGGCTACTCGTTTTCAGTTATGCGACATATATACATAGGTATTTACGTACGTACAGATGTCACGAAAAAAAATCTTTCCTGAATCCATTATAAATCCATTTTGACCCCCGTTTTGGGAAAAAGAGCCCTTTATTCTGTCCTTACCCACGGATGTCAAGCAAAAACATCCTTAAATTGCATTCGATGGCGGTCAAAATGGATCTATGACGTTGAAATATATCACCGGAAAAATTTTGCGATTACAATACTTCCTTTACTTTGTACAAGGAAGAAAAAATTGATGTTATTTCTTAATAAACAAGTTCCTTTAAAGCCACAGTAGGCTAGAATTTCTGAGTCTAGACTACAATTAATTTAGCAGACTTTGACACATAGGGTTATACACAGGCTTTAGAAATGTGCTTAATAAAAATTAAATAACTATAAAAATGTTACTATTTACATTTTTAGAATGAAAGAGTTCAAAAAATTCAATTTAGAGCGAAGAAAATGCAGCATATTACTTGTAAAATAACTAGTTTTCTCCGACATGGACCACTTGCCTCTCAAGATGGATCACCGATTTTCTTAGAGACCAATGAAGCAAAAGTACGTGGGGTGATGACGATACGCTGCTGTGTTTGGCAGATTCCATGTGACAACCGATGTTGGTTGCCGTTGTCAAGGTTGCGTATTACTTACTACATTTAGACATCAAATACATTTAACATAAATCCTATGACAATGTTCTAGTAACAATACATAGCGATACATAAGGCATAGAAACGATTATTGTCAGTTATTGTCCTCATTATGCGAGGATCTTACTGGTGGCAAGAGGACAGTTTAAGGCTACAGGAGAGTTTAAGGGCATTCTGAATTCTTTGTCCAAAACAGTTCTCAGACTTATCAGTTACGTTTTACGTACTCTGATTCGTTGCATATGGAATAATATCAGAGGAGCTACAGGATCACCAATCCGTCACGCTCTCTGAAATCTTTGAAGCAGACACAGTACGGATCACTAAAATTCCTTGATACTGACCGTGAAGTTTTGATTTTTGTAAAGTAGAGCTGTAGTCTATATATACGTATATAAAGAAGAAAGTCTGTTTGTTTGTTCTCTAATAACTCAGTCACTACTACAACTATCGTCACCAAACTTTCCAGAATACTTTTCTGGGCCCTGGAAGAGGTCGTCGTCCACGTTTTCCGAGAAAAAGTAGCTAAAACCAGAGATATTAATTAGAAGCTCGGAAAAACGATCATTTTCGCTCTCATTCTGGGACTTAGGTTATATATTAGATTTATACATAACATTGTTCTAACATAGGTATTCTGACACAAACTCCAACTTCTTCTGAAGTGACATACCGATTTTTCTCCATTATTTCGTTTTTGCTACTTAAATTATGCCTAAGTACCAAGTTTCGTAAAAATCGCACGAGTTGTTTTTTAAAAAATTAGCTCTCAAATGGTATTTGAATCTCCCTGAATGTTAATTGAATTTGGTACATAGTTATTAATGTCTCTTTTTTTATTAAACTTACTTGATACCTTCTTTCAAAACTCAAAATTTAGATTCAATCCCAATAAAATTCATAAATATTTTCTGACTTATTTTTAAAATTTGTAATTTTTAGTAATTTTTATAAATTTTTTGGAAACATTTTCGAATTATAGCCTATAAAATTTCCCAATCACCTCAAAGTATATGTATTTCTGGGCACACTCGCAAAGAATTAGAGGTTTTATTCAAAATTTCCGAAGACATACTTGAATTTATACATTGGAGCGTTTTGAAATTTGGCATTTTGTTAAAATCGATAATAACGCCAAATGTGGTTTAGGTACTTTGTTGAAATTATTTGAAAGAATAGACGATGCACTTTTTTCCGCTCATGGGCAATGAAAAAAAAAAAAGGAAATATGAAGCCGGTTTTGTTTTCTTTCTGACAATTGAAACGCACTCCAGAATTGTGTGCCCAAGCAGTAGAATTTTCTACGGGAAACTTGGATATATTAAATTTATAAATGACGAAAACCACACAAATTACGGTTGAACTACGAGTTTTCAACTACACTCCTGTGCAAAATTAAGAGAATTTGCACATTATGTCACCATTCAAACGGCATTTTAGGTACGCATAATTATCAGTAAAGCTCATAGTGCAGGGATATCCAAACACAGACAGGTCACGCTGCGTGAAGGCTTAACAGACATGAGGCAAATGAGAAGTCCTCGTGACAGTCGCTCTTACTCCTGCAGCAAGGCAGTTTCGAACTCCGGGATTCTTCTAAGAGGGGGATGGCGAAAGTAAATTGACTTCGCAGAACGTCCTAGACGTGCTGTACATGGTTAAGGTTAGGCTGGTTTATCCAAGCGGTGAATATCATCTCTTTCCAGGTTATTGTTGACCAGCTGAAAATGTGGTGAACAGTTGTTGTCGATAAACAAGAATCCAGCACCAACTGCGAAACTGAAAAGTCAAACAAAGGGCTCTAAGATTTCCTCTCACATCTCAACAGTCAGGGAGCCTTTGTGGAACACATGCAGGTGCATGTCTTTCAGCATAATGCCTGCCTAAACTATAACACCTCCATCAAAGTAATGATACTTTTCCTGGTGAGAGAAGGTACTGCGTTCCAGGCTCTCTCTAAATACAGGTACGCCGAGAATCAGTATCCAGACTGAATCTTAACATATTTGTAAAGAGCACGTAGCTCCAACGAAGCCTGGTTCGAGGTACATGTTCGTCGTACCATGCTAAACGCGCTGTCTTGTGCGTGCAGCAAAAGGGACGCAGACAGTGGCATACGGCCCTATCTCATGAAGCCGTTGACAGTGAATACCGAGCTCCAGTGGCAGCATGCAGCTCACGGTGAGAGCTGTAGCATTCCTGTGTCGCCGCACTGAATGTTTCAAATAACGGTCCTCATTCGTTATTGTGGATCTGTCTCCACCCTCTCTAGGTCTTTTCGAGACGAATCTAACATCCTGAAATTGTTTCAACAAATTTCAGGCGGCACTGGGCGTCACACTGAGCTCCGGCTCCACCTGTATTTGGAATCGCCCTGCCTCCAAACTACCGACAATTCAGTATCTGATTACGACATCCATACGTTCGTGAATATGCCTTTTACTTGATACCTTGTAGAGACATTAGGTTAATTTGAAGCGGAAACATGAAAAATGTGCACTGCCCTCGCCGGGACTCGAACATGGCCGAACACCACGAACGCATATAAAAAAGAGAGGGAAAATATCTTAAATACTCAATTATACTTAGTTACCTTTCTTTGAGGTTGAACCGGGTGAGGCCCGTTACAGTCATAAGACCGTCCTTGAAAGAGTTAGATGGACTGAGCTTCGCCCGATGCACGTAAATTTATATGTTCCTCCTTTCAAAGGGCGACTGGGGATGAGGAGGCCCAATCGCCAAATCCTGGTGGTGAAGAATCAACATCCACCACCTTTTTTAGTTGGAGCGCCATTGTAGAGTCATTAGAGTTTTTTTCTGAAGCAGGAAACACGAAAAATGAGCAATGTGCTTGCCGGAACTCGAACCTGGACCTCTCGAAAAAGAGCCGAGTGTGCTAACCGTTACACCACGAAGGCATGAACAAAGGAGGGAGAAATATAAAATTTACCCAGCTCTTGCGAGAAACTTGGCGAATGTCGTGAAGAAGTACGAGCACACAAATTACCGAAACCCCCAGTGCGCTTACATCCCCTCAACAATCCCTACTCTGCAGACAGGCACTTGTGCGCTTACGTATTCGACTCTGAATATTTGCATAATTCTCCGGCGTAATAATTAGTACCTTTGGTTCAATACATTCCATAAAAATAGAAATAATTTGAAAATATCTTAATTTTGCTTACGAGTGTAATTACAAGTGCTCAAATACTCAGCCACTGCTTAGACGAAAGTAATTATTTGTGGGCGGTAAAGTTCCACATTATTATTTCTTTATAAATTTTTTGACAGTTTTTTTGAATATTTTTTTGTTTGATCTCAGAACAAGCTATTGATGTGGCGGATTAATTTAATTTTTTGAAAAACTTCTGTGAAGCATTCAGAAAAGAATACCTGAGACACATTAAAATATTGTTTTCATTGTACACTGCGAGAAAAAAAGACAGTTCTATATCTCCCGTTCTACTGGGTCAGTTTGTAGCATTCATTATTTTAATTAACCAAATTATTTTTAGTTTGAACTTTCCTATCGAATTCTCAAAGTTTCAGTTGCTGCCCGAATTTAGCGCGAGTGAGATATTTATGCAAATCGCATATATCTGTTAGCAGTTTAAAAGGCAGGAGTTAACGAGGGGAAAGACAGAGCCTTGGATTTATCGCCGTAAGGCTGTGCGCGAAAAGATTTCCTCTGTCTTCTGAAAGTTCGCCTTCATAGGCAATTTGCAATTACCAGTGTTTGCTAGTGAAAATTCGCATTATTGCATTTCACTAAGAGTTAAGCTTCCCTCGCCGTCCTATTTAGAATTAAGTTAGGTATTGAAATTGTTAACACACTTTAGTTTAATATTATTTTAGTTCAGCCCAAGTAGTGGCTTACTCTCGATTTGAAGAGTTGTAAATATTTGAATTAAAGGGTCACTTTTAAACCCTCCTTCTGACTTTGTAGTTCCTCCAACACTAAAGGACATAGCCTAGATTTGCTCACTGTCCTCCACATAAGGTTTCACAGTTTATGCTCACGAAAAGAGTCAAGAGATTGAAGGAGAAACCTTACACTGGCGCCCGAACAACTAAAAGGATGGAAGGAAGTTGGAATATGCCTACTACATCCCAAAATCCAGCTGCAATGCCTGATGGATTTGGATTCATAGTGGAAACCATCAGAGCAGCCATGAAGCCGGCAGTAGTTTTTGATGCCAGAGGACCTGTGAACACATTCCTGGAAAAGTTAGAAGCGCATTTTTTGCTGTATCCAGTTCCGGAACATCAGAAGGTCATATTAGCGACAGGAGCATTGAGGGGCCAAGCAGCGACCTGGTATAAGTGCATCGGAAAATGTCTGCTGGGAGAACCAGGAACGCCGACTTACACGTACGAGAATTTTAAACTAGCAATTTTGAGAGCGTTTCCTGTGGTTAAAGACCGTGCGAAACTCGAAGCTGAGTTGTTTAGCAAGTATCAACAGCGGGTGGATGAACTATCGGAATTTATTTTGAGAAAAATACAAGTCTTTAAATTATTGTATGGCACGAGGCCGGACCCGGAGATTATCCAGATAATCCTGCCCAGATTGTTACCATCGATACAAGATTTCATGGAGTTAAGAAATCCCGTAACGCTGGACAAGCTGTTTGAACTCGCCGTACAATTCGAGAGCCGGCGAGCGGCCGAAAATCAACGGAGACAATCGTATGAACAGCGGCTGCAGGGGAACCAGAATGCCGAAGGAAGAAACAGACGATGGCCGAGAACTACTGGTACCAGTCAAAATGCGAGCGGTCAACCGCGCCAAGTACAGCGCCAACAAAATAATTCCAACTACGGAAGAAAATCATTCTCCCCAGGCAGAAGCCAGCAACAGAAGAAAACACCCGCAAAGCATTTAAACTACTAAGGAATATTGCGGGGAAGGGGGTGCAATGTTCCGAGGAGAAGAAAAATCCCTCTGAAGTACAGCTAAATACGGTCATGGTGAGAAACATTGAATTACCGAGACTGCAGTTACTAATTAACAACGTACCCGCTACAGCTCTGTTGGATACCGGCGCTCAAGGAAGCTGTTTGGCAGAAGAATTTTTTAAGAAGCACTTTCGTAGATATCGTCTGCATAGCGTGGAAGGAATGAAGGTGGTAGCAGCCCAAGGAAAAACGTGTCAATGCATGGGAAAAATCGAGCTGTACATCAAAATCGGCGAAGAACAAAAAAAAATTATGTTTCTTGTAGTGAAGAACCTCCAAGCATCGGTTATTTTAGGAACAGATTTCTTTGCAGCTGTGGATGCGAAAATCGATTTTGAAAACTCCACCTTGCAAGTAACCATGGACCCAGTTAAAAAGAAATCAACACCTCCCCCTGAAGTGGATTTAAGCCATCTAACGCCCGAAGAACAGGACAAGTTTCGGGAGTTGGTAAGTAATTTCGCTGATTTATTTGATGATATTCCAGGATTCACCCAGATCGTAGCACACGAAATTAAATTAACTACGGATGAACCTATACGTCAGCGTCCTTACAAGTACGACAAAGTTAAGGAGGAAATAATAAAATACCATATTGATGAAATGTTAAGAAACAAAATAATAACTCCTATTTCTAGTGCATATGCGAGTCCGGTTGTTTTATGTAAGAAAAATAATGATTTGCCGTTAACTGATCCATTAAGGTACAGGTTCGCTATTGACTACAGAAAGCTTAATAGTATAACAAAATTTCCAACTTACCCACTTCCGGTAATTGATGAAATTCTAAGAAGTATTAAATCGACAAAATACATAACCACCCTAGATTTGACATCCGGATATTTTCAGATAAGCATAAAGCCGGAAGATGTTCACAAAACAGCATTCATAACAAAATACGGTACATATGGCTTTTTGCGTATGCCTTTTGGATTGTCGGGAGCCCCGGCCACGTTTCAGAGGTGCATGGACAAAATTTTAAGGCCGGTAATAGGAAAAAGTACATTTATTTATCTTGACGATATAATTGTTACTTCAGAATCGCTGGAAGAACATATTAAAGACCTTCGAGAAGTCTTTACTCTTTTGAAAGATGCAGGACTTAAAGTGAACATTAAGAAATGTAAATTCGCGGCAAAAGAACTCAAATATTTAGGGTACAAAATTTCTCAAAGGGGGATCGAAACAGATAAATCTAAAGTTATAGCAGTGAAAAATTACCCAATTCCGAATACAGCCAAAAAGTTAGCGACTTTCTTGGGTATGTGCTCATATTATAGAATTTTTATTAAAAATTTCGCAGAAATTGCTGAACCATTGTTAAAGTTGAGAAGGAAAAGAGTTCGTTTTGCGTGGTCTTCAGAAGCAAACGCCGCGTTTGAGAAGTTAAAAGAATCTTTAATTAATGCACCGGTTCTAAAGTTCCCAGAGAAAGACAAGGGTCTAGAAATTTATGCAGACGCATCAGATTACGCAATCGGAGCCGTGTTAACACAAAATAGAAAAGCGATTGCCTTTTTTAGTCGTACATTGAATGATACGCAAAGAAATTATTCGGCAACGGAGCGTGAAACTTTAGCAGTGCTCGCAGCTGTTCAAAAATTTTGTGTATATTTTGGGAGTTCTCCCGTAACAGTATATTCAGATCATGCGGCAGTTACCAGATTATTTTCAGGAAAGAATCTTTCGCCACGCTTAATTCGGTGGACCCTAAAGTTGCAAGAATTTAATCTCATTATCAAACACACACCGGGAAAAGACAATGTAGTGGCCGACGCATTATCTAGAATAAAGTTAGACGAGAACGGCGAGAAAGTAAAAATAGCGATGCTTCAGGCAAAGGTCATTGACTCTCGAGAGACTGTAATAGAAGAAATTGCTAGGGATCCCGAATTCGGAAATATTTATAATTATTTAAAAGACCCAGATAACTTCCAGCATATAGACATTAATGCAATACGAAGCAGAGCACAGAACTATGAAATCATTGATGGTCTCTTATTTTATACTAAAGTTACGAATCAAAATAGTGAATACAGACCAGTCATCCCGGCCAAATTAATTTTAAGTATCTTGCAAGAGCTCCACGATTCGCCTGTCTCGGGCCATTTTGGAATTAGAAAAACAATACAACGCGTACGCGAGGCGGTATATTTTCCGCAATTACAAAAGATAGTTAAAAATTACTGCCAGACTTGTCACACGTGTCAGATAAATAATGACGTAAATTTCCGCCCGGCCGGGTTATTAACTAGTATTGAGTCTAGGTTCCCCAATGAAATAATTGGTATTGACCTCTTAGGCCCCTACCCCAGGAGTCATGTAAATAAGGCACGATTTTTATTAGTCATTGTGGATCATTTCAGTAAATGGGTTGAGTTGATACCACTTAAGCGGGCTTCAGCAAAAGTCGTTGCAGATTCGTTTTTGAACAAATATATTTTAAGATATGGATGTCCAGCGAGGGTGATTAGCGATAATGGTCCCCAGTTTGTAAGCAGTACATTTAAAATGATGTGTGACAAGTTGGGCATTAAGCATATGAAAATGGTACCCTACCGCCCACAATCAAATATAGCGGAACGGGTAAATAAGAATATTGTAAAATTGATTAGAAATTATGTGCAAAAGCACCATTCTAACTGGGATGACTGCGTCGAAGAATTTGCATTCGCCCTCAGAACGGCTAAGCACGAGACAACGAAGAAATCCCCCGCCGAATTGTTTTTGGGCAGGAAGATAATGACCCCCTTAGATAAATTATTTTATGTGAAAGATAGAGCGCCGGAATTTCAAATGGGTGAAATAGAAAAAATGTTGAAGGAGGCAGAAAAGTGCTCCCGGGAAGCGCAAAAGAAACAAAAGATTTACTACGATTCAAAAAGAAGAACCGTAGAATATAAAGTGGGGGAGGAGGTGTTGAAACAAGCCCACGCACTTTCATGCGCAGCAAAAGATAAGGTCGCAAAATTTTGCCCAAGATGGCATGGTCCTTTTGAAATTACAAGAATAGTTGAATGCCGTGCATATTTAAAGAATGAGAAGGGCGAAGAGACTGTGGCAAATTTCGATCAAATTAAACATTATTATCGAAGAGCTAATAATAATATTTTGAAAGACATGTTGCAGGGTCCAGCCTCACAGAATTTTTCTAAGATTCAAGAGCCCCAACCAGGTCCCTCAAAAACAAGAGAACCCAGTTTGAAAAGGAGGTTACCAGAAGAGAGGAAGCCGCAGCCGAAGAAAAGACCACCCCAAAAAGAAAAAAGGACAAACGCTAAGCAACAGTCTCAGCAACCAAAGCGTCTAAGGAAGGAACGTCCAAATGAAAACACTATGAAAGCTCCACCACTACGGAGGGAACAGAACGGCGAGAAGCGAGCCGCCGAAGGTGCCAACCCACAACGAAGGAGCCTACGAGTGCAGGAGAAGGAACGAGCCAGTCTGGAGAGGGAGCAAAGACTTCAGCACAAACGGAAAGCGCCACCCACCATTCGTCCCAACAAGGTGTTTCTGGAGGAAAGAAGATCGACCAAACGAAAGGCAGCCCCAGAGTTTCAATCTAGGAGTAACAAGCAAAGAATAGCCCAAGCCACAGTATATCCAACCTTTCAGGAATGGACAAAAAAACGCCTAAAAGACTGGCAGAAAGATAAGTAGATTCTTTATTTTCTTTTAAAATTCACACAGTTATGTTTCTGATTTAAGTGCAAGTTGCAGATTTAAAAGGGAAGTTACCCGAGTCAAAAGCCGGTTGCCGAAAGCGTAAAGGACACGCTTGAAGGAACAACTTAATTATGCAGCGGAAGAAATTCGAGAGTTCAGTTGAAAAACTGTGAGACTTCGTGAAATGTTCTTTGTAATCCAGAACATGGGATTCATCGATTTTAGTCAAAAGACTCTCTGTAAATAGGAAATTGAATTGTGTTAATTAAAAGCAACTAGTACGTAAGTTGTATAGCAAAACTGTTGTATTATATTTTTCTATGTATAAATAATGAATGCATTTAATGTAAAACTGTTTTCTATGTAATGCATGATTTGTTGTAAGCCTTAAGCACTGGTTTTGTTTATATCGAATATTTTGGAAAAGCGTAAAGGATACGCAAGTTAAAATTAAAATGTAATGTAAAAGCGTAAAGCGCGCTAAATTAGAAAGTGAATATATAAGTGTTATTTAACGCAATGAGCATTTAAAGAAAATTTGAATTGAAGATTGAAAGAATGAATTATATGTATGAAATGCAATTGAAATGTTTGAATGTTGTACGTAGTGTTCTCTGGTTTCACACAAAAGTTTAAAGTTCATTTCATGTTAGAACCTCAGGGCATTTCAGATTTGTTTTAGGGGAAGTCTGAGGTCTTGAAAGTCGAAGAATTAACCCCAATAGAATTGAAGTCAGGTGGTAGTTGTGAACACTTGACAAAGTAAAACTGCGTGTTTTTCACAAACACCACATTTGGCCAGAGAACAAGGGGGAAGTTTTAAAAATGAATGAGTGTAAAATGAATGCGTTTGGCGAAAAGCGCTAATAGAAATTAAAAAACGCGAATACCTAAAGCGCGAATAAAAGTCATTACGGAAAGCATCAGAGGAAGGGAATGTTGTACTTTTCAGGTGAAATGTACTTATAACATGAAATTAAAATTTATTTCCTTCCAGATTGGAAGGAACCAGATAGTATCCAGCCAAATTCCTGATGGATCTTTTTGATGTGAAGACGGAAAAAGATATTCTATGTTAAAATATCTAAGACACAAACAGAGAGTTAAACTAAATTTAAAACTTACAATTGTAAAGGATGGCGAATAGGAAGGAAAATTTAGATTTAGAATTTAGCATCTTCACTAAAAGCCGATTTTAGGCTACTTAGTTTCAGACTACTAAATTCTGGGAGCAACTATGTAGCATTCATTATTTTAATTAACCAAATTATTTTTAGTTTGAACTTTCCTATCGAATTCTCAAAGTTTCAGTTGCTGCCCGAATTTAGCGCGAGTGAGATATTTATGCAAATCGCATATATCTGTTAGCAGTTAAAAGGCAGGAGTTAACGAGGGGAAAGACAGAGCCTTGGATTTATCGCCGTAAGGCTGTGCGCGCAAAGATTTCCTCTGTCTACTGAAAGTTCGCCTTCATAGGCAATTTGCAATTACCAGTGTTTGCTAGTGAAATTCGCATAATTGCATTTCACTAAGAGTTAAGCTTCCCTCGCCGTCCTATTTAGAATTAAGTTAGGTATTGAATTTGTTAACACACTTTAGTTTAATATTATTTTAGTTCAGCCCAAGTAGTGGCTTACTCTCGATTTGAAGAGTTGTAAATATTTGAATTAAAGGGTCACTTTTAAACCCTCCTTTCTGACTTTGTAGTTCTTCACACTAAAGGACATAGCCTAGATCTGCTCACTGTCCTCCACATAAGGTTTCACAGTTTATGCTAACGAAGAAAGTCAAGAGATTGAAGGAGAAACCTTACAAGTTGACGAAATTCAAATTGCGTTTTTCATGTCTGGAAAGCACAACTTAGGATATATATTACATTTATCGAAGTTTATTTGAATTGAACCTAAATTTCGAAATGTGAAAGAAGGAATCAAGTAAGTTTAATAAAAAAGAGATATTAATAAATATATATGAAGTTCAATTAACACTGAGGAGCTAAAATTTTGAGAGCTAATTTTTTAAAACCTATTTTACCACATCAACTACAACGATTTTTACCACATTTGGTAGTTTGGCCGAATTTGAGTCGTGGAGTCGAAATGTGGAAAGTAATTGGCAGTCATTTCAGAAAAATTCCGGTTTTGTGTCAAAATACCTATATTAGAACAACGCTATATATAAATCTAATACATATCCTAACGCGTTCTTTGGAAACATGAAAAATGCAGTTTGAATTTTTTCGATCGTTACTGTAGAACGGGAGATATGGAACTGTCCCCCCTGTTTTTTTAAGCAGTGTACCCGGATAAAAATATATGCGAAGGAATTTTCTAGTCAAAACAACATACACTTGAGAAAACTCTTTTATTACTGGAAATGTTTGAAAGATTGCAACACATAACATCTAGAACTGTTACTGCCGTAGACCGAATTTCCTAAACAGCCATTTAAACGCACAGTGTTTAGCTAAACATCAAGAATAAATATTGTTCCTAACAATAACCTATCTCAGGAGAATGAAGAGAATTAATAAATTCAGTTAGCTTTCTTTTAAAAGACCTTTGCGAGAAAAGATAAGCACTGAAGTAACGTTTCAGTATCATTTGTTGTTTTTCGAAACGTTCGTGGAACATAAAACCTGAATCGAAATTACAGAAAATAAGCCCATGCAATGTTTTCATGTCTAATTTTTATTTTCAGAAAAATGGCAAATGTATGGTAAACTTCAAGGGGCATTAATGCAAAATAAAAGTTATAAAATCATGAACATTCGTTTTTTAAGCTCCTTAAAAGAAAAAAAATAATTTCTTTTTAATGTGCTGTTGTACGTAGCCGTTCTCAGTGTGTTGACTAGCAAAGCATAGAATCTTTCATTTACCTTATAAGCTTATTCTCCCGCGTTCTTGGCATGCTTTCGTGGGGTAGTGGTCAGCACGCTTTCCGAGTATTCGAGAGGTCAGTGGTTCGAGTCCCAGGAGGGCGCTGCTCATTTTTCATCTCTCTTACTTTTAAAAAATGCTTAATGTTTCTGTAGTGGCGCCCGAACTAAAAAAGGTACTGGATGATGATTCACCACCACCAGGATTTGGCGATTGGATCCCCTAATTCCTCAGTCGCCCTTTTAAAGGGGAAGTGTATAAGGCATTTCTCCCGCCTTCTTGGCATTCCTTTGTGGCGTAGTGGTCAGCACGCTCGGCGCGTATTCCAGAGGTCTGTGGTTCGAGTCCCGGCGAGAACAGTGCTCAGTTTTCATCTCTCCTGCTTTCAAAAAATACCAGTGTCTCTACATCCTTTCAGATTTTAAAGCAAATTATTATTTATTAACAAAATGAACGTTTGAATAGCAATAAATACACATCTTTAATATTTAAAATGTTTTATTTTACCTTTTTGACAAAGTAGTTATTTGATATAAATTAAAATACTTTACGTTTTTGCAGCTTTGCTGTAATCAATAAAAGATGTTACAGATTACAGAAGCTTTCTTTTTTAAATTTAACGGCATTTTACGCTTTTAGATACCTTGAAGGAAATCTCTGAAATGTTTATAGTTTTTCAGCTTGAGGTCGTCGTGTCCTTGAAAAATATAAAGTGTGGTTTTAGAATCTACTGGGACTGCCGAAAGAGAAACGATGAAAACACAGCGATTCTCTCACAGGAGGTCAAACTCCTCTTCTTCCGATTGCCAGCCGGTCGTGCTTTGAATTACACCCAGAAAGCACGTAATAAAGGAGAAGAAAATTCCTTATATTCTTCTCCATAGAGAGGACGTCTCGTAAGGAGATCACTTAGTTTGGTTGCTATTTGTGGAATGTATTAGCACTGTCAAAGCAGGAAACATGAAAAAAAAAAGCGATGCCGTCGTCGGTATTTGAATCCAGACTTCCCGACTGCCAGCCAGATATGCTTCCAATCACACCACGAAGATCTGCAGTAAAGGGGAACCAAACTTACTCAGTCAATTCCAGATTAATCGGATAGGAAATGAACCGGGCTTGGTCTTTCTGTATTACTAAACAATGGAGAATCTGTGCGTCTGTATGCTGTGTGTCTGTGTTCTTGCGCTGTGGCAATACCATGACACCTACAGCCACTAAATTTTGAACACTCATAGTCCTCTACTCGAACATGTGCACCTCAAATCCCGAATTTATAATTTCAAAAAAGTTATCTCATACCTTGTGAGAATCTAATGAATTTCTGATCAACAAACTCAGGAATAAACAACGTATTGCCACTCTATAAAGGAGAGTACGCTATTTATGTTTCATATTTTATCAAAACACTCAGTAGTTTAAAAGAAGTTTGTTCGGTAAAGCGCAACGTATTTGACTTTCCAATATAATCAACAAACTCAGCTATTTAAAAGAAGATCGAAACTGCCTTCTTTCTGTAGGTAATAATTCGAATTTTCGTTCCGTCAAATTGCGTTTTTCACGACTCCAAATGGCGACTTATATATACCATCTTTCTAACATAGGTATTTTGACACAAAATTGGGCTTTTTTTGAAATGACATACCAATTTTTTTCCATATTTCGATTCATATCCAATATTTCGATTTTTCCGTATTTCCCTCTATGTGGACTCAAATTATGCCTAAATATTAAACTTTGCAAAATCTGGTGCGAAATTTACGGAGAGATTTAAAAATTTAAATTGACGCATTTTTTTTTCAGTTTACGCGAAGAATAATTCACTTGGTGAACTTTTTAATTTTTAGCAACCTATTTTCCTTTTTTTATTGTACAAGAACAGAAAAAAAGTCATTTTTATTACTTTCAAATAATTCTAGCAAAGTGCGTAATTCAAATAATTCTAGCAAAAATTTGGTGTTGTTATCCTTGCGACGAATATGCCAAATTTCAAAATGCGCCAATGTTTAAATTCTCTTATGTCTCAGAAAATTTTGAATAAAAAACCTTTAATTTTTTGCAAGTGTGCTTAGAAATACATATACCTTAAGACGATGTAGAAATTTTATAGGTTAAAATACAAAAATATTTTCGAAAATATTTTTAAAAAATCACTTTAAAATACAAATTTAAAAAATAAATCATAGAAAATTTGCGAATTATATTTGGAATAAACCCAAATTTCAAATTCTGGAAGAAGAAATCAAGGAAATTTAATAAAAAGAGAGCTAGGAATAAAAATATATCAAATTCAATTAACACTGAGGAGCTAAAGTTTTGAAAGCTAATTACTTAAAAACTACTCGTGCGATTTTTATAAAACTTGGCAAGTTGGCATGATTTGAGTCGCAAAATCGAAATTTGGAAAAAAATTGGCATGTCATTTCAGAAAAAGTCCGATTTTGTGTCAAAATACCTATATTAGAATAATGCTACATATAAATCTAATACATATCCTAAGTCGCGCTTTCGAGACATGAAAAACGCAATTTGAATTTCGTCAATCCGTCCAGTGGAGTGGGAGATATAGAACTGTTCCCCTTTACTTTACGCAGAAAGAAATTTTCAAGAAATTCCTTGAAAATTCTTTATTTATAATAAATGTATTAATAATTTTGATATATGATGTTCATACTGTAAAATGCTTCAGGGCGATCCTTAACGTAAATATGATCTAAGGGTAACAATTATTAGTTGTCTTGCTTGCTTTTACAAGTTACTTGTTAAAAATAAAAGCAGTTAATTTTGAATCTGAAATGCAAGTTTTACATGTTAAGAGGATCCCTGTTATACAGTGTTTCTTTGCAAGGTTCCCGAGTCAAAGCTACATCTGTTCTTGGTCGCGGCATGTATTGAAGGAAAGATAATATTGCGGATGAAACCAAGGAAGAATGAAAGAAAATGACATGGTGATGTGCTTTACTGCTAGGTCGCAAGTTTGATGAGCCTGGCCAACTGCGCCATGAAAGATGGGCAAATCCTAGACATGGTTTGACGAGAAGTATCATAAACTATGAAGACAGAAGAGAGAAAGAAAGAGTCCTATCCTTTATTTGAACTGTTGCAATTAATCCAATGTTCAATCTCAAACTGATACTTTTGTATGAGGTGGCCGGGATCGTACTTCAAGCAAGTTGGGAGTTTCTTAGAATTCCTGCTTACGTGCTCAGTATTGATGGTATTGACAGTTAAAGCAGCGCTCGATATTAATGTAGGGAAGTAACAAACGAGATTAAAAACCAATCGAGAGGCCATCTACATGCTCTATGCGATCTGATAATTTGGTCGTAATGTTTAAATCCGTTTCTTCTTTTTTCGGTATTTTCTTGAATGGCTATTGCGTAAAGAAAAAGAGCTGGTTGACGAGGAAGCAAAGTACTGCTATTGCTCCATCTCTGACAAAGTTTTCTGAAATTTCGAGAACGATGAAGGAGGACTTGGTGAATTTCTTGGCTAGGTCTCCCGAAATGCTCATTTGTCCTTGTTATAGCTTATAGTCTAACGCTTTACTGAATCTTTCTAACTGTGCCGTTTCGCAACACTTTGTAGAGACATTAGGTTTGTTTTAAAGACTAAGGGCGACTGGGGTTTTACGGAGCCCTATCGCCAAATCCTGGTGGTGGAGAAGCATCATCCACCACCTTTTTGTTCGGGCGCCACTGTAGAGACATTAGGAGTTTTTAGTGCAGATGAGGTGAAAATTGAGCAATGCCCTCGCCGGGCCTCGAACTTCGGATCCCTCGAAAACGCGCCCAGCGTGTTGATCACTACACCACAAAGGCATGCTAAGAAGGTGGGAGAAATACCTTATAACTTTATGAGAAATTTCTTAGAATTCGTAGAGCGAACTTGAACGATCGAAGAGCCTAATGGAGTTGGATACATAGCAGGTGCTTACTGAGGTTTGATACTCTCTGGAGTACGAGAAACATCCTTATAGGTAACTATGAACACATGCTCTGGAAGCTCCTTTGTTTAAAGTCGGTTTCCTTTTTCTACGAGTTACAGTTGTAAACAGTGCATATTCGTAAGTAGCAGTAGGTAGGGTTATAGAATGTGCTACTACTGGAGCTGTAGATGTGCTACTACTGGAGCCAGTGTAGACTACTGGAGCTGTAGACCATGATCCTTTCTTCTTCCACTAATTACTCTTCCAAGAGAAGAATATGAAGTTTCTGCTCTACTAGAACGCTTTTTCAGTGAAGTACAATCTTTTTTACAATCTTTACAGTGAAGTACAATCTTTTTTAGTGAAGTACAATCTGCATTATTCACCTCAGATTTCGACAAGCATCTTGTCGCAGTTCTCACGTAACCTATCTGCACGTTTTGAAGGATTTTCTTTACAGGAAAGGCTCAGTTCTATTGAAATAAGAGTTGTAGAAATGGCAATGCTAGTTTGTTCTATGGTGACGGTTGCGGATACTCGAACAGAGACCATTTCTCGTACGCGAAGAAAAAGAACGATGTTTTGAGAAAATAATACTCCTAAATATAACAGAGATAATTATTCCCCACATCTGAAGAGCTTTCTCAGTAACTAATAACCCCCATTTCTGGGAATCCAATCAATCTGGGAAGGCTGACAAATGTATTTTAAACTCTACGGCAAGGATAGAATCCTAGCTGAGTAACATTTTATTGTTATTTATATAACAGTAGTGAATGCTATTTTAGAAAGCTACGACTGCTTAAGAAACGATTTATAATATTGAAGATTCTTGGAATTCAAATTACGAATGCTTTAAAATAAAAAGAATTCTTAAATATCTATATACATTTATTTGTCTATCTAGCTACGTAAGGTTTTACTTTATTCTAACCAGTTATTTTTAGTTTGACTTTCCTGTTCCTCCTGATGTCAGTTTCCTGCCGGAATATAAATTCTGCATGACGTAGATGTAAATTTTAAACGTGTTTCAGAAGCAGTATTTAAGCTGCGTTTCAAGAGTCCAAAAGAGCAGTAGCGGACTTAGTTCCGATGTTTATGCTACGCGTTTGAAAATTAGCTCTCTAGTTCGGTGTTGGACACCTTTCAGTTTATACCGATATTTCTCTGCTCGGCTTGCCGTGTGCAGTCGATTTAGCGTTAGTTTAAGCTCAGGAGCCAGTCATTAGGTTATCTTAATTTATTACTGAATTGCTACATTCTTATTTTCTGTTACGTAGCCATAAGTGGTGGTGATTTGTGAGCAAGAAGTGCGTGCATCTGTTTTAATGTAGAATGAGTTAAATAAAAAGGTTATTTAAATCTTTCATCTGCAGTATTCAAAGACACCCCCCCGCAAAAAAAATTATTAAAAATCTTAAAATACCAAAAAAATTCTGTATTCTCCCTAGCTCAGTGGTTAGCGCGTTAGACTCGAGACCGAAAGGTCCCGAGATCGAATCTCGCTAATCGCCGCTTAATTTTTTCGAACTTATAATATTTTTATAAGTTCTTCTTTTTGTCTCTGTAATTTTTCTCAAGTCATGTTGACTTCCTTTTTATTTTTCCTTAACGTCTTTCATGTATTTTTCCCTATTCCTGCTCCCTTTTATTAACTATGATGTGAAGGTATAGAGTTCTTTACCCTAGGCACTCCTTAATAATTAATCCTTGGATTTAAAGACATAGCGAGAATTCTCTACTTAGTCTTCGACATAGGGTTTAAGAGTGCATGCCCCCAAAGAATACACGAAGACGCTATAACTATCAATCTGGAATCTATTTATATTATTTAAAATGTGGGTTATTCCTCTTTCCTGTTTTTTTTAACGGCTGCTGGATTAAACTTGCTTTTTAATTGGCCATATATGTATAACATCCTCGGTATTATTCCGGTGAAACGGGCGTCTGCTGTACTTCCATTTGAGGGAAATTTTGCTTGAAGCCTTATGTCCCAACGATCTTGTGAAATACAAGACAGTTGCGTCTTGATTAATAATTTTTATTTGTTAAATAAGCATATAAGTCTGTTTTGGCAATATTTTAGGTTGAGTTAACACCGCATGAGCCCCCTCCCATACAGTTTGGCCAAGCTATTTATGAAAGCTCATTTTAGATGCAGTCAAACCTCAGTATTTGGAATCTAATTAGAAGTGGAAGGGGAAATTTCCAAGTAAGGAATTTTTAAGATAAAATGTTCATTCTGATGAATTCCAGAGCAACATCGCATACAAAGTTAACGACACATAACAGGCATTAATACAAGTACGAAAAATTACTGAAGCCAGTCTTTTTACTTCTTTGTACGAAGTAAAAAGGAAGTATCGCAATCGCGAAAAATTTCGGGTATCCTATTTCAACGAAAATATTCTTTTTGACCGCCCTCGAATGCAATTTAACGATGTTTTTGCGTGACATCTGTACGTAAGGACAGAAAAAAAGACTATTTCCCCCCCAAAAAAATTATAAAACTGATTTAAAATGGATTCTGAAGACATTTTTACGTAACGTCTGTGCGTACGTACGTATGTATCTCGCATAACTCAAAAATGAGGAGTCTCAGAAAGTTGAAATTTTGTATATGGGGCTGCTATAACATGTAGATGTGCACCTGCTATTCTGGTTGCAATCGGCCACACCAAAAGTATATAAATATATGTTATGTATACATATATCCACTCTGTTACTGGACTCACTGAGCTCAGTTTATTTATTCTTATATGTCTGTAAATTGTGCCTTTTTTGCTTTAAAAATGATTGCATTATGTTGTTCTTATCTTCCGGTTAAGGTTTTTATGCCTTTAATTAAATTGCAGAAATTATCAACAATTTAAAAGTTGCTTAAGTGCGGCAAAGCCTAATTTTTGTTTACATAGCAGCCATATTTGTTTACATTTGAAACTTAGCAGAATAGGGGGTTTGTTGCCAATCTAGAGAAACTAAGCTTCGCAACAACAAAATAACGTGTTCTTTTATTATTACGAATTAAATTATGCTTAATCTGTTCTGGAATTATCATTTAAGTTATTAAATTATCCCATGTGTTGCCTCAGCATAGCATCCACAACAAATTAAGTCAGTTTCTGCGCCTTCAGTGTCTTTTTGCCGAGTGAAATCAAAAGTAAACTTTTCATTTTGTGCACCGAAAAATCCGCCTTCTTGACCTCTGGCCGAATTGCTAGTTTTTGCCAAGAAATTGTAATTTTAATTGTAAAAAAATTTTTTTAATTGTTTTAACTGTGTTTGGTGTGTTATGGTTTTCTATATTTTTCAGTTGTGAGTAAAGATATTTTGAGATTTTATGCATTTTTACCTTGCCGCGAAGTGAGAACTAAATTAATTGAAGGAGAAATACATCTCTAATGAAATTAGAGGAAATAAGTTTAAGTGAAAGGCAAGATAAAATGTGTGTAATATAATATTCCGTACAAGGAAGTTAGGTGGTGTACACATTAAATTTTGTTTTCATTAGCAACCTAGATTGTAGAGTGCTAATGTATTTCTATTAATGTTGGGAAGAGTCGCTGTGCTGTGAAAAGCGATCAAATAATGAGAAAAATGAATTCACCTTTTATCCTTAGCGAACACATGATGTTCCTCGGATAGTCATTGGGATAGTTGGGACTGAAGAATTCTTTCTTTTGTGGGTTTCCTACAGAGAAATTGTAGCAGGCTATTTCATCACTACGGGAAGAGTCTTCATCAGACTTTTTGTCCATGCATTTGGCAGCTAATCATAGAGAAAGAGAAAAAAATATTCAAGTTAAGAATAACACAGAGATGAAAAAATGAAATTATAAGATAATCCAATTCAAATAATTAGTGCTAATAAAAGCTTATATTATTGCATATCGTAGCGCGCGACAAGTACACTTTGCACAAAAGAGGGGGGGGAAGTTTTGTATCCCTCGTTCTACTGGCAAGATTAATGAAATTTTATTACAGGTTTTCAAGTCTCGAAAGTGCAACTTAGGTTATATATGAGGTTTATATATAACATTGCTCAAATATAGGTATTCTGACATGAAATGGAGTTTTTTCTGATATGACATACACATTTTTTTCCATATTTTGATTTGACGTCTCAAATTACGCATGAATATTAAATGTTGTAAAATTTGGTGAGAAGTTTATAAGGCATTTCTTCCGTCTTCTTTGCATGCCTTCGTGGTGAAGTGGTCAGCATGCTCGGCGCGTATTCCGGAGGTCAAATAGAACAAGTCTCTGCAAGGACATTGTTCATTTGCCATCTCTCCTGCTTCAAAAATGTCTAATGTCTCTACAAACTTATCAAGAAATCCAAAATTTTACCTTGGCGCACTTTTTTTAGTTTGCGCCGAGAATGATTAACGAAACTCCTAATTTATTCTAACTTTTTCCTTTCATAGTGTTTCATTGTCACAAGCGGAAAAATGGTGCATCATTCATTCTCTCAAATAGCTTTCAAATAATTTTAAAAAAGTGCGTAAACCACATTTCACATTATTATCGCATATAACAAATATGACGAATTTCAAAACGCACTAATATATAAATTCACGTATATCCTGGAAAAGTTGGAATAAAAAACTCAAATTTTTTTCAGGCAAGCCTAGAAATACATTAAGGTGATGGTAAAAATATTATATGTTTTCATTCAAAAATATTTTTCAAAAAATTTATACAAATTACTAAAAAATACAAATTTTATAAACAAATCAGAAAATAGCTGCGAATTTTATTTGTATTGACCCTACATTTCGAACTGTAAAAGAAGGAATCAAGCAATTTTAATGAAAAAAAAGAGAGATTAATAAATGTACACCAAATTTAATTAACATTCAGAGAGATTCAGGCCACGTTTGAGAGCTAGGTTTTTAAAAGCAACTCGTGCGGTTTTTACAAAACTTGGCACTTTGGCATAATTTGAGTCGTAGAAACGAAATAAGGGAAAAATAGGAATGTTATTTTACGAAAAGTCCAATTTTATGTCAGAATACATACGTTTGAACAATGCTATATATAAATCTAATACATATCCTTTCGATACACGAAAAACGCAGTTAAATTTCGTCAATGGGCCCAGTAGAATGGGAGGTATAGAATTCTCCCTTTTTTTTCTTTCAAGGCATACGTACATAATTTCTTAGTAACTATGCTAGATTAATAGAAAGAAATTTACACTTTATTAAAATATACCACCTCGCATACAGCAAAAAAAAAAAAAAAAAAAAAAAAAAAAAAAAAAGCAGAATTACGGAAGTGAAGCAAATTTTCCTTAACACGCAAAGCATATCGTCGCAGATCATGGGTTGACGACGGTATGTTGAGCTGATAGGGCGACTTCATTGTAAGGATAGGTAAATGACTGGTTTACGATTGTCTTAGGTTGCTTGTTACTAACTGCAAACAGAACTAGAAGCCGGCTTATTATAACTATATGAGAAGCTCTATTGTTAATACAATAATGACAATTTATGAGGGCTCATATTACTTTTACTAATAGTTACTTTAATTTGTCAGCCTTTCTATTGTAGAGTCATTAGGATTATTTTGAAGGAGACATGAAAAATGAGCAATGCTCTCGCAGGGGACTCGAACTTGGACGTCTCGAATACGAACCGAGTGTGCTAACCGTTACACTAAGTAGGCATGCATAAAGGAGGGAGAAAATACCTTATACGCTCCCCCCTTTTAAAGAGCGAATGGAGTTTAGGAGACCCAATCGCCAAATCCTGGTGGTGAAGAATCATGATCCACCACATTTTAATTGGGTGCCACTGTAGAGTCATTAGGATTTTTTTAAGCTGGAGTAACGAATAACGTGCGTTCGAGAGGTCCACGTTTCGAGTCACCTCGCCGGGACTCGAACCTGGACCTGTCGAATACGCGCCGAGTTTGCTAACCGTTATACCACGAACTCATGCAGAAGGAGGGAGAAAATACATTGTACTATCACTTCTCGTTTGCTTTGCGATTCCTCGCCAGGCTGTAAGTAAGTTGCGTGTATTTAAAGTGAAGTAACGAAAAAATTAATCGGAGCATGTTTGCGCTATTGAGTGCGCACGTTATTAATTCGACCAGCTGCTTGAATTTGGAATCTCGGCTTCGTATCTTTGCCTCCGACATCAGTATCACTCACGTTCCTGAATCAACCTGCAAGTTTAAATTAACTTGTGTAGTCTAGTTTATCCTTAGTTTACTATTATGTTTTGATTTATCCCCCCATGTGGATGGCGGTTTTGTAAGCATAAAGTCTGTGCTGTCAGTAAATGATGGAGTTCAATAAAAGGGTCTTTTACACCCTTCCCCTGCTGTGTTCATCCTTCAGTTTAACGATAAGATGCTACATAGATTGTCAAATAGGTCTATTTGCAGCGTATGTTAGCCAAGGAGACTAGATCTTACAATTTAACAATTAATATTGAATGCATAAGTAAGATACGAATTGCACATTATTGTCCTCATGATGTGAAGAACTTACATGCTATTTATTTATTTTATTTACCATCAGATGAACAGCTGCACCGCCTTTAAGACATTCAGCTTTCATTCAGACATTCAGCTTTTTCATGCTCAACTGATAGAATCATCTGTAAGGTTTTAGTTAAACTAACAAAGTTTTATTTTAATTTAAATCTTTCTATCCCTTCTCATTTTCAACTTCCCGTTAGAAGGAGCGCGCGTTTTCAGCTTTATGCTAATTTGAAGTGGAGCCAAAGTTCTATTTAAACCAGAGGTAGAAACCTCTCAGTGTGAGAGAGCTTTTAGTCTCGGATCACGGTCACTCTATTCGACGCTCGCCTGACCAGCTAGCATTTAAATTCTACGCCATAGTGCT
This sequence comes from Stegodyphus mimosarum, assembly GCA_000611955.2. Taxonomy (NCBI): domain Eukaryota; kingdom Metazoa; phylum Arthropoda; class Arachnida; order Araneae; family Eresidae; genus Stegodyphus; species Stegodyphus mimosarum. The sequence goes on from KK119094.1 coordinate 709,573, forward strand.
TTACGTGATTGCTTATTGAAATAAATCCAAGTGCGTCAGTATTAGTAAATCTTGCTACGCACCATTTAGTTAAAGGCCAACCTCGCGTTATAAGCTCTGTGAGCAACGACTATTTAATTTCCATTTAGCTTTAGTTTAAATTTAGCTGATTGTTCATTTTAGACCCAAGTGTGGTCTTTACTTTCTGTATCCCTCTCGAGTTGGGAAGTGGTTTGTAAATAATAGTGATTTAATAAAAGAGGATTTTAAATCCCCTTCAAGTGCAGTTATTCTACCACTGAATCACAGTCTTTACAACAGAACATAGCTGCATTCAGCTCCCTGTTCAAGATCAGGACTTTAAGCTGTTCACGAAGATGTTTGCCAAGAATATGCCCCGACAATAAGAGTACCGATGTTACAATAGTAATTCAGATTATGTGTTACATACATTTTTTTAAAAGTTTTGCTAAATTCCTAAATACAAATAAAAATGCTGGTATATATAAAATTCAATAAAATTTTAGAACTTTGATAATTCCATAATAAAAATTAAATATCAAGAAACAAATATATAAATACGTAAATAGATACAATAAATAAAAATTAAAAATTTAGAATTGGATAAATACCTAACTACAATAATGAATGTAGTTAGGTTGCTTGTTACCGACTGTACATTAATATAGTGTTAGAATTCTGAGAATTATATCATAAAAATTAAATATGTAAATACATAATACTTAATTAAATATGCAAGTAAACGAAACACAAATACGTAAGTAAATGCTTAAGAAGATCATCACAAAGTATGAAAATGATCTACATAATGCATGAGACTAGTAGGGGCTGAGAATGCAAGTCTTGTAAAGAGCTGAGAAAAAGTCTATAGTTTTTGATTAGAGAGTTTTTGAATGAATTAGGATGGCTTGAATGAAAAGTTCTTGAACGTTCTTGATAGAGAGTAATTCTTGAGTAAAGTCTTGAATAATAATCTTGAATTTGAGACTTGATTGATATATTAAGGAGATGGAGTTAGAAAATTTTCTTAAATTCTTCATTGAGCATGGGAGATCTTGAAGATGTGCTTAAATAAGGATGGTCTTGAGTGAAAGCATGGAAATATATTGCTATGTTTTCTTCTTCTTCGAACGTACGTTACAGGGTTCGTGGATTTGGAGTGAATAACGACGACGACACTTGATGAAGTATCAAAACACACTTTATTGGCCAATAATTTTCAAGACAACTCCAAAATCACACTTACGGTCGTCGAAATATGGAAAAAAAATTGGCACGTCATTTCAGAAAATGTCCGATTTTGTGTCAAAATACCTATATTTGAACGATGCTATATATAAATCGAATACATATCCTAAGTCGCGCTTTCGAGACAGGAAAAATGCAATTTGAATTTCGTCAATCCGCCCAGTAGAACGGGAGATATAGAACTGTCCCCCCCTTTTTTTGCGCAGTGTACATTTATTGACGAAGTGCCTGGCGTCCTACAATTTGTCACATATTTTTAAGCATTTATCATTATTCTGTAGATGGGATCGATTAAAACAAGCCGGGAATCGCCCATGCTTAGTCAGTACCTGATTTACATCAACATTATTTATAATATTCATCATCCTGTTTATATTTTTCATTAACTCTTTTTTCTGATTAGACGACTCACAACAAAAATTCCATTCTGTATAAATCCAGTTTCCCATTTCAGCAATGGTCTTATTTCTTGAATCTTGGATATCAAAATTATCGGTCTCAAATTATCGCCATTTTAGCAAGGGTGTCCGCCCTTTCATTTCCGACAATTGCACTGTGTGCTTTCAACCAGTGTAATTTAACAATATGTTTTCTTTCAGCCTTTTTAAACAAACATTTTATTACATTAATCAGTCGATATTTATGATTTGGCTGGGCGAGTGCCTGTAGCGCAGATAGGGCATCAGTATAAATACTTATAAAACATCGAGCTGTTAATTTTTTATTAATCCAACTCAAAGCATCTGCCAATGCGTATAGTTCTGCTCGATGAACCGAATTCGTTGGTTTAAGTTTTATTCTCAGACTGTCTATCTCCACTCCATGAAAATAAATTACCACTGCGCTACCACTCTTTCATCTATTCCAGAAATATCTGTAAAAACGTCTATTTCGCCATCAGAAGGAAAATCAAGGTCATAAAATAATCCAAACCGTGTTATTGGATGTTATAATATCCTCATTCTCTTGTTGAAAGGCTCGCTCGTGAGTACGTTTTGTCCAATTTCAGGACCTAAAATAATTTTATTAGCTAAGAGAAACTTTTTGCCATGTCTGAGTCTGTTTTCTGGAGCGATTGCTCATTAATTACCGAGCCAATCCAAGCTGTAAGTACAAGGAGAGACAATTTGCAAGAACGAATAGTTTGATAGATTTTTTCTATAGAATTATAATGAGCAGGAAAACCAGTTGTAAGGGACACAATAAAGTTACTGAAATCAAAGCTTTCTGACGGCTTCACGGTTTAAATAGCTCGCAAGTTGGCTCAGGAGTGGTTCTAGACAATGATGATGACAAAATTATTGTGATGGTTCATTATAATTCTCTAGACAAATTCTACCACATTATTCTCTGTCGCAAGTCGGCGCAAACAAGCCTAATGGCATGAATAACTAAACGCCGCAGAATTCTAATCGCTAGAGAATCAAAATTAGAAACGTGACCTTCAGGCAGGCAGAACACGCTCTCATTTCACCCTCCAAAAACTTCCCTTTAAGTACTTCCTTCGTTCTACCTAATTTAAATATCGCGCGCTCTGGAAATTTAGCCTCTGACAGGGAAATTGTCAGGACTGAGTGTTCTGTGCATGTTCTTGGCAAACATCTTTGTGAAACTCCTTAAAGTCCTTAAGTCCTGATCTGGAACTGGGAGCTGAATGCACCTATGTTCTGCTTGTATATACTATGGTATACGTGGTAGAATAACTGCACTTGGAAGAGATTTAAAATCCTCTTTTATTAAATCAATATTATTTACAAATCACTTCCCAACTCGGGAGGGATACAGAAAGTAAAAGACCACACTTGGGTCTAAATGAAGAATCAGATAAATTTAAACTAAAGCTAAATAGAAATTTAATTAATCTTTGCTCACAGAGCTAATCGCGGAGTTGGCCTCTAACTAAATGGTGCGTAGCAAGAATTACTAATACTAGCGCACTTGGATTTATTTCAATAAGCAATCACGTAGTAAGCACTATGGCTTAGAATTTAGCTGCTAGCTGGTCAGGCGAACGTCGAATAGAGTGACAGTGATCTGAGACTAAAAGCTCTCTCACACTGAGAGGTTTAAATAGAACTTTGGCTCCACTTCAAATTAGCATAAAGCTGAAAACGCGCGCTTCTTCTAACGGGAAGTTGAAAATGAGAAGGGATAGAAAGATTTAAATAAAAATAAAACTTTGTTAGTTTAACTAAAACCCTACAAAATGAAACGAGGCTTGATAAGAAAAGGAAATAACCACTAAATAACAGGTTATAAAATTCAATGATCTTTGCAAGGTTAAAAGCAACGCTTCTGACATCCTGACTTCTGCGAATACACGTTTGGTTTCTGAGCATTAAAAATACAGTTTACAACCTTAGGTATTTTCTCCCTCATTTTCGCATGTCTTAGTGGTGTAACGGTACCACACTCGGTGCGTTTTCGAGAGGTCCTGGTTCGAGTCCCGGCGAGGGTATTGCACATTTTCCACGTCTCGTGATTAAAAAAAAAACCTTATGACCCTACAACCTGAAGGTGTTGAGCCTAATGATTCTGAATGTGTACGTTTATTTTTAAATGCTGTTGTAGCACATGCCCATCAGGCTTTTAGTGGTACTAACAACAGAAAGTTGTTCTAACCGATTATTGTTCTTAACAATTTGACTGCGATGGCAATTTAAAACGTTTTTTATTTGAAGCATATGAAATTAATACAGTCGCGTATGGAGTTATAGTAATCTAAAGCTTGGTTCATAGTGTTTTTTATGATCCTTTATTATTAACCATTCCACCGTTATGGACGTAAAATTCCATATAGAAGAGTACCGTTCTTATTCATTACACATAACATTTCTGCCAGCTTTTAACTTATCCGACTTCCTTTCGGATGTATTTTGGAAGAAAAGGAATGAAGGTACAAAGTGAGAGACTCGTTTTTAAATTATAATCAAGAAAAGACCATTATTCTTAACAATTTGAGCAATTTTCAGGGCTAAACTCGTAACGCTCGGAGGGTTAAAATGCAAGTCACTCAAAGCGCCAGTGACTTTTGTCTAAAAACGACAGATGATATTGCTGCAAGGAATATAGATTTAAAATCTCATCAAATAACATTTATATAAATTAGAATTTTAAGGAAAATATTCAAACGGAGTTAATTAGCAATAACATATATTATAGTCTAGTTACTTCCGATTTTTCTATTAGCACTAGACGGAAAAAAACAGGAATAAATTATGGTATTCAGCGAGCTCCAAATGAATAAAATGATTCATATAAAATATGCGTGCGGTTATCAGGAAAATTCATTATTCCCCAAACATGCCAAGTTAGGAAAGTCAGGTTTGCAATTATTGGAAGCTAGCATCTTGCAGCTAATTGTCAGTATAAAATCAATTTTCCCCCTAGGATCCAATTATGCCAAGAAGACATTTGTTATGATTTTCGCATAACACATTTCGTTGCCTCCCTTACGGTTTATTTCGCGAAAAATACGGATATTGATCGCATGAAACCTTCCTTTCTTTTGAGTTTGCTACGCTTTTTGTTGATAACGATTTCTTCATTTGCATAACATAAGCATTAGACCACTGGTGTACATAACTGGTGATAATTTTGGCGCACATATGACGCACTCCTAAAACTGCATGTTATAACTATAATACTTATTATTTATTCCCTCTATAAAAAATTTAACATTTTTCAACGACGGATTACTCAAATCACTGTTTCTTTTTGCAAAGAGATATAGCACGTTATTACTTCCTTGAACGAAGTAAAGGAAGTGTTGCAATCACCAAAATTTTCGGGTGTCATATCTCATATCCATTTTGACCGCTATCGAATGTTTGACGATGTTATTGCGTGACATACGAATGTAAGGACAGAATAAAGGACTCTTTCTCCCCAAATCGGTTGCAAAAAGAATTTAAAATGGATTCGGAAGAGATTTTTTTTCGTGACGTCTGCACGTACGTACATACGTATATATGTATCTCGCATAACTTAAAAACGAGTAGCCTCAGAACGTTGAAATTTTGTATATAAGACTGCTATAATATGTACTTGTGCACCTGACGTTTTGGTTGCAATCGGCTGTACCAACAGAAAATATATACAGGGTGGTCATAAAGAAACTTTGCCAACATCTGCACTTCTAGCGTCCGTTCCGGTTAACCGATCGAGTTGAGATTGTAAATATAGTTATTTGGAGATATGCGCTCGAGATTCGGTGAATGGCAACACAGGGGCGCTCACGGTTACGGTTTCAGTTACAGAAACTTGAAAATGTCGAATGGCAACGCCAACTTTTTCCGGTCTCAAAATGTTCAGCGCATGCGAAAACCCTAAATAGCGTTGGAACGGTACCAATATGTCTCAAAACTGGCGTGTTATGCATACACAAAAAATGTTTGCAGTCTCACGCTTTATAGAATCTTTTAAATCCGAAAAAGGTTGCGGATTGCACAGGTAAACTCTGGAATTGAGGTATCCCCCAAACCAGAAATCCATAGGCGTCAGATCGGGGAATCGCGGAGGCCACGGAAAAGGACAATGAGATGATGTGATCACCAAAATGTTGTTCCAGGACCCTTTAAAAAACCTCGCTATATGCGGAGGTCCAGATTTGGATCCAAACGATGTCATTGAGTGCATTCCGCCTACGCAGTTCCGGTAGTAGTGTTCATCCCATTTTGATAATGCAGTTTTATCAATTCACTACGAACTTTCCCAGGAAGAGTAGTTTCGTCGCCATGAGCGAGTTCCCCAATGACGACTTCGCGTACCCACCTGGCATTTTATGGGTATCTTACGCCGAATATCTGGCGATCGGCGTTCTGTGATTGGTATTTGCCTCTGTTATACGCAGATTTTCTGCGTGCTTCGAGATCGTGTTTCGTTGGCAGGTTTTCAGAACTCTTTTTTTGTGTATGCATAACACGTCCGTTTCTGGACATGTCGGTACCATTCCAACGGTATTTAGGGTTTTTGCATGCACTGAACATTTTGCGACCGGAAGACACTAGCGTTTCCGTTCGATATTTTCGAGTTTCTGTAACCGTGAGCGTCCCTGTGTTGCCATTCACAGAATTTCGAGCGCATACCTTCGAATAACTATATTTGCAATCTCATCTACATTGATTAACCGGAACGGACGTTAGAAGTGCAGATGTTGGCAAAGTTTCTTTATGATTACCCTGTATATATATGAATTCTAAATAAAAGTAATTAAAAGGGAATTAAAAAGACTATAACTTGCGCTACAACTGCAAAATTTATAATATATTCTTGAAAAATATAATATATTGATAATAATATATTCCTAATAATAATTCATAATAGAAATATATATAAACCAATAATTCATAATACAAATTTTTTTATATGCCATCTCCAAGAAACAGAAATTGAATTAAAACAGAATTTAAAAATTTTTAACCAGTATTATATATATACGTAATGATAGCACAACATATTTGAATACTCGACGATATCTAATTTTTAGAATGCTGAACTTGCAGGTACTATTTTACAGAAATCTAAAACTGAGGAATAAATGTTCCATTGAGGTTAGTAGCGCATAATCCAATCATTCTCATTTGTGGCCACAATTCACTTGGGACTCCAATCGGGCCTATTTCCAGAACATTTTACAATTTTGATCCTATAGCGATCATAGCAGCACATAGATGATTGCAGGAAAGCCTCTGGCCAGGAGGTTAGGTTAGGTTATTCAATTATGGCAAAGCACACGAGAGCTATCTGCCTAAAGGGAGGGATGCTTTCGTGGAGGACTTTCTAAGGGAAACTGGCTCGTATACACCCTCTGGCCAGGAGGAAAACACAAGCAAAACGTGACGCATCAGTTCAGAGAAAAAAGGCAGGAAGTCAAAAGTTTCAGTTTATATTTTGGTTTACAATTTGGTGATTGGTCAAGAGGTATCTGCATTAAGCGTTACGTCAGATCGCATGATTAATTTGAAAGACGCAGTTTAAACTTATGGCGCTATTTCTTCTATTTTCTATTTGTTTCAATTTGTCATTTTAGAAAAAGTCCGCTTTTGTGTCAAAATACCTAAATTTGAACAACGCTACATATAAATCTAATATATGTCCTAAGCGCTTTCGAAACATGAAAAACGCAATTTGAATTTCGACAATCGGCGCAGTAGAACGGGAGATATAGAACTGTCCCCTCCCTTTTTTTGCGCAGTGCACTTATACTTTTTTTATAGTGTAAAACTACAAACTACGCGAGTTTTAAATAACGAGAGAAAGTGTAAGCTTGAAACAGAGAGTTTAGGAACGTATAGCGTTTTCGAATTTCGAAGTTCTATAGCGTTTTCGCTTACCTGTAATCGACGTTGATTAGGATTTGGTTTGGTTTGATAGATTACGGTTAGGTTAGGTTAGGTTATTCAATTATGGCAAAGCACACAAGGGCTATCTGCCTAAGGGGAGGGATGCCTTCCTGGAGGACTTTCTAAGGGAAACTGGCTCGTATACACGTTACACATTGGGAAAACCACGAAAACGCTCATGCAGCCAGCCCGTTCGCGGGATTTGAACCTCGGACCGAACTACCAGTGTTCAGCGTCTTTACCGCTCGGCCGCTGGTGGGCCTTTGATAGATTACGAAATAGCATACTAGGGCTATCTGCCTACGGCGAGGGATGCCTTCGTGAAGGTCTTTCTAAGGGAAACTGTCTCCTATACACGTTACACACGGGGAAAAAAAAAAAAAAAAAAAAAAAAAAAAACGCGGCCAACCCATTCGCCCAGGCGCACAACTGCATGTTTTAGTTGTCTCATACAAAACAATTATATTTCGACGTTCTACAACTATTACTTTTTGAGTTATGAGAGATACATAGTACGTGCGTACACACATGACATGACGAAAAAAATCTCTTTTGAATACATTTTAAATCCACTCCTTAATCCGTTTTGTAAAAAAAAAAAAAAAAAAAATGAAATGTTTCAGATTTTAAATTACGTCCAAAGGGACGTTTATTTAACATTCTGTGTGTTACCTTTATTTGTTAAATACCATGTTCTTCGCACTTAAACCATAAAATTCAGTTCAACAGCAATATCGCAAAATAATTTTAAATTGAGCATATCTTTAGAAATTTCGGTACACGCTCTCACGCGCTGGAGATAAAAATGTTTTTCTGTACAACGTTGGTATTGCTGGCTTTGAAATCTTTGAGTTTGTTAATGAAAAATTCGTTAAAGTTTTAGAGAATATTGTTACGAATTTCACATTTATTGGGCTATTTATTTAGAACTGTAATTAAAATTCCTTTTTATTTTCCCGTGCAACGCACGCAGACGATTTTTGAAGAGAAAGCTACGTCAAAAAAAAAACATGCATACATTTATGCAGATTTTTCATTTTTTAAAATTTAATGCAGAGCGATAACATTTAGTGGCAACAATTTGAAAAGTGATACGCCGCTTCTGTGCTTCCGACGCAAAATCGCAAAACGAAAGACTTCGGGACTAAATTCCTTTGGACTAAAAAAAAAAAAAAAAATTATTTTTATTCCATGCGTACGTATAGATGTCACGTAAAAACATCGTTCGAATGGACTCGATATCGGTCAAAATGGATATTTTCGTTGAAATATGATACCCGAAATTTTTCGCGATTACAATACTTGCTTTGCTTCGTACAAGGAATTAAAATAGGCGAAAAAATCACCAACTTGCAGCCGATAAGTAATTTTTACCTCTTGATCTGTAAAAAATCTCCTAATTACGCCCCCCCCCCAAAAAAAACTTTACCTTTAAGCGTACTAATTTAGTTTTACAGAAAAAACAAGTACATACATTTACACTTCACAGTTTAAGATAAACAAATAAATAAATCAATTTCATATGTCAATAAATAAGATTATAAAGTAATAAAGAAAACAATAATTAAATAAATAATAAAGAAATAAGAAATATTAAAAATAAAATAATAAAGAAATAAAATCTGAAAGCTTTCAGATTTTAAATTACCCTCAAAAGGGCGTTTTTTTTAACATTTTGTGTGTTACCCTTATTTATTAAATATCATGTTCTTCGCACTTAAACCATAAAGTCTCGCACGCTGGATAGAAAAAAAAAGTCCCCGTACAGTGTTGCCATTGCTCGCTTTGAGATCGTTGAGTTTGTTAATTAGAAATTCGTTATTAAAGTTTTACAAAATATGAAATAGATAATAAAACAAATTCCAAATTTGGTGTTCCAGATGCCCATATTCGGCTGGAAGCGTTCAATATTCGAAATTCGATGGCTTTAGGTACTGTTGTTTTATCACAATGCGAGAAACATGCATACATTTATGCAGATTTTTCATTATTTCATTTCTTTAAATATAATACAGGGCTCTAATATTGGGTGGTAACAATTTGAAAAGTGAACTGAGCTTTCTAGTGAACCAACGCAAAATGCCAAAACGAAATTAATAGTCTGGGCAAATTGCCCCTTTGAACTAATAATAAGAAAATAAATAAATAAAATAGTAACAAATATTATAAGGAAAATTTCTTACGAAATCTTAATAAAGAAATAAAGAAAATTTTTAATGGAATCTTTAACAAAGCAATGTGCATCGCAACCAATGGATGTAGTCGCAAATGGAATCTACGAACCTAGCTTATAGTCGCCTACTGGTAATGAAACCTGATTTTCAAGAGTTTCATGTGTAAGGTTAATTCCAGAACGTGACATATGACCGCAACATTCGGAGCAATCCGTATGCCGTTAATATTTCGAACAATCCATATGCCGTTGTATTAATATTTCACCTAGTTCAAGTTGCTCAGTTGCATATTCGTGAATTTCCAACTCATTAATTTTAAGCATTTACGTGTATTACCGAATTCTGGATAGCATACACACGACACAGTTTCGGAGGAATCGGGCATTTTAACAAAATAGCTTTTAATCCCATTAAATGGGAAGCTACTAATCGATGATTTAAACGAAGAAGCAGCGCGAGTGGTTATTCAGCAAGGCTGTTCTCGTCATTGAACCATCTGTTACCAGATTTCGTTTAGTGAATGACTTCTGGTTTTTTATTAGTATTTATGCTTTTGGAGTCATTAGGTTATTTGGAAGCAGGAGACGTGAAAAATGAGCAATGCCCTCACAGGGACTCGAATAAGCGTCGAGTGTGCTGACTACTACAACACGAAGGCATGCGAAGAAGGTGGAAGAAATACCTTACATACTCCCCCTTTTAAAGGGCGACTGGGGATTAAGGGACCCAATCGCCAAATCCTGGTGGTGCAGAATAGTCATCCGCCAGCTTTTTAGTTCGGGTGACATTTGTAGAGTCATTAGATTATTTGGAAGAAGGAGATCTGAAAAATGAGCAGTGTCCTCACCGGGACTCGAATCATGGGCCTCTCTAATACACGTATACCACGAAGGCATGCGAAGAAGGTGGGAGAAATACCTTATATTTCGCAATCAGTTAACATGGGGTAGACACATATTTAAAATCTGCTTATTTGTTTCATACATATGTACATCTGTTGTATTTCCAGATGCTGCAAAAAGGCGGTGATTAAGTTGTAACATATTTCAGTTTGCATTTACAGGGCGTATCAGTACAACAAGATTTAGGTATTCCGCGCCTCGCGAACTTAATCGCATAACATGTCCTTCCCCCCGCAGAACCGAGGCCGAGGTTCAACCTCTTTCCCGGAACCTTGGGAGGTTGGCGCAACGCACCCAGTTTGGAGCGTCACTGGTCGTCAATATGCCACCCACCAGTCGCTCGGGCGAGCCCGTCGCAGGGGTCATTACCCAGCAAACCCAGGGAGTTACCCCCGGGTTACTAGAACCACCCTGCTCTAAGACATGCCGAGCCCCGGGGTGGCCAATAAATGACCTTTCCGGAGCCCCCAGTACCACCAGGTTCATAAATTGTATACCCCCGTGGCCGAGACTGTCTAGGTACAGATCCTAGCCAGTAACTTCGCAGAGTTCTCTGCGTCGACCCCCGGGGGGCTGTATCAGTACAGGTGACGGGAGGCACGGGCAGTGTCACTTTACCATAATGGTTATCCAGTAATGCACCGTACCCACCTCTATCTAGAGCAAAGGATGAGATCCCATGAGCGCCCCCCACCCGGATCCGAAACCCAGCGCCCGGATCACCTAGAGAACAGGTCAACAAACCAAAAGCGCCCCCCATACGCTACACATCCAGCCATCCGGGCATTTATTTAGAAAATTGCGAACAGAGACATCCCCATACAAGGGCTTTTAAGCTGCACAGCAGTAAATACAATTGAAAAAGATGAAGATAGAATGCACATAAAAAGCTAAAAGCAACTACACTTAACTACATAACATATCAAATAAAAAGAGAGAACAATGAGAAACTAAGAAAAATTTAGAAAAATTAAGAAAAATAACATACAGTTATAAAATGTAGAATAAGATCTAATATGTAATTTAAGAATTATTAAACAACTACACTGGTGTTTGCGTAATACTTAACAGAGTAAAATATAAACAATATTAATGTTCAACTTCATAAATGATATATTGATTACATATGCGATCATAAAGAGACCATAGAAATATATTACTTCCAAAGAATAAAGTAGCAAAAGAATAGATGAACTCGCTATATTGCAACTCATAATATATGATATCAGTATAGCGGTGACAAATTTCCAGGAGAGATAGAGTACACCTAGACAATGAGAAATCACATAGCAATGCATGGTCGGAAAAGCTTTCCTGGCGCGGCAGTGACGACTCAAAAATCGAGAAAGGAAGGACGCAAACGGGGTGAGAAAACATGTTTCTTATTCGGAGTACAACGAAAAAGAAAAAAAGAAAAGCAACATAGAGAGACAACGACAGTCATCAAAGACGGTATTCGAAAGTACGACCCAGACCGTGATGCAGGAACCGTGCGTCATACAGCTTCCATTCGTGATGCAGATCTTCCATGCGCCGGAGAAGCGAGTCCGGAGTCATAATTTCGAACATCTTCTTTAATGGCGATCGTTGTTTGTTTTTGTTCTTATTTCCTGGTTTCTGCTGTACTAAACATAATAAAACACGTTTTGTCTCACTGTTTGTGTCGTTCCTTTTTTACGTTTCGTGTCTTCACTACCGCGCCAGGAAAGCGTTTCCGACCATGCATTGCTATGTGATCTCCCATCCTCTAGGTGTAACCTTGTCACCGCTGTAGTGATACACCCTGTATAAGCCGTAATATAAACAGTGTTGTGTATATTACGATATTTCTATGAGTTGAGACTTCAAGTTAAAGCCGAACATTATAAATCATCTGTAGCCTATGAAGATGAAAATTTGCAACAGAAATTAATACATTCTGACTATCCGCAACCCTTCGAAACGTCGCTTACCCATCGGCAACTTTGTCAATTGATGAAATACATTTATTTAGCTATCTTTATTTGTCATTAAATAACTATTCTGTTCATAAATAATAATAAAAAGAAGTTTTATAGCAAAGACAAGAAATCTTATGAGAAAAAACGAATACATCCAGTATTTACATTATTATGAAAAATAAAAGTACTTGATGGAAAGAAGGAGCACGATCAGCGAAATGACACTTAAATGTAAAGTGTGTTAAATCTATCTAATGACTCGTCGCGTCAGGTCAGGTGACCTCCTTTTTCACATAACTTCAGAATTTTGTTGAAACCATGCGTTTTCGGGATTATCTTTTGTTTTTATTTCACTTACCTGCTTACCAGCTGTGGCCGAGCGATAAAGTAGCTGAACATTGGGTAGTTCGACCGGTCTTAACCCTTTCACGACGGGAAGCGCAAACACGCTCTTATCGCTAAGGCTGGCAGTCTCTTTTGTGAGTGTCTGTCCAGGTCCGGAGGGGTTTTTGATATGAAGCCTAAATCCATGAAAAAGCAAGAAACACACACACTTTCCGCCCGCTACGCTGGCGTGCCAGAGCGTTTTCTCGTGATATAAACATTCGTGTTTCTAATATCCATTCAAATCCCTTTTGTATTCTTTTTTTTGCTACTATGGAGACTCTTTTACTATGTCAGGTTCTATTACGTTTCGCATTGCTTTTATTTCGGAAAGCCTTCAGTTTATTTATATATCTTATACGACTTCAGTTTATTATGGTGGGCAAATAAATGAGCCATTAATGATACCAATGAGAGCCATGATTCATTTCCTAAAGAGTTAGAAAGCGGTATTTCTAGTGATTCTCATATGGACATTTTGTCAGAGACTGACCTCACTGAGACTCCTTGCTTTGGACAATTTAGGAAGTTACTTTAAAATAATCCTCATATCTCAAACAGCAGCGTGCATCATTCTATCCTGTATCATTTTACAGAAAGAAATCACTTGTTTCAGTCTTTCCAGAGAAATAAGTATGCATTACTTACTTCTTCTGGGACATATTCCCACAGGAATAAGCAATTCTTTTTTTTCAAATTACGACATTATTCTTCACCCGGATGGAAAGCGTTTCACATTATTGTGAAATTCAGAATACCGTTCGCTCATCGCGAATTATTTATTTGTTTAGTAATAAATCACCACAGTTGAAAAATGCGACATTGTTGTTAATTTATTTCAAGCGTGTCTTTTATCTTTTAAAGATGGTTTTATTGTGAGAAAGAAAGAATGACATGTCAAGTAAAACTGAGTACGAGAAAACCAATATTATTTCACGTAGAATTATTTTAGCAGAAACGCTTTCGTAGAAGAACACTATCGCGTTTTTCGGCTGCAACTAAATGGAAAAGCGTCCCCCCCACCGCCGAAAACAAATAGAGCACAAGGAAAACAACTAACAAAAAGAAGGTGGTGCCATCTAGGAACAGAAACTGGAGTTAAATCAAGAACTGATCTGTTTATAGATGGGGAATAAATGAGTTAAAAATTTAAGTTGGTAAATCAGATTCTCTTAAATTTTCCATATCCATAAAAATTCATTAATCAATAACTAATATTCTAACCTGCTTTTGGCCTCCCGTCTATAAGCAGTCAGTTTCTTTTGGCCTCTCGTCAGTTCATCTAATTTTTTCCCCATGATTTGTTTTGTTTCGTTTCGTTACTTTTCCTTTTAAAGTCCTCCACGAAGACGGATAGCCCTCGAGTGCTTTGTTATAATCAAATAAACCAAACCAACCAGGCTTTTCCTTTTCATAATAGAGAATGCCGTTCTTAGGTATTAAAGAGTTCTCCAATATTGGATGTTCGGTAATATCTGTGAATATAAATCTTTAGTTTCAGTTGAGCAATGTATAGCATTCTATCGCTGAAGGTGCTTCTGCTAAAACAAATTCTGAACGAATTAACATTGATCCCCCCCCCCCGCAAAGGGCGAGTCCAGAACGGCTAGTAATTTCCTTTTGGCATTTTGCGTCGGATCACTTTTCAAACTGTTGCCACCAAATATCACAGCCCTGTATTATATTTAAAGAAATTAAACAATGAAGAATCTGCATAATGTATTCATATTTCTCGCATCGTGATAAAACAACGGTACCTAGAGACATCGAATTTTGAATATTGAACAATTCCACCCGAATATGGGCATCTGGAAGACCGATTTCATATTTTGCAAACCTTTAACGAATTTTTGATTAACAAACTCAACGATTTAAAAGACAACAATGGCAACACTGTACGGAAGGAATAAAAAAAAATTTTTATCTCTAGCGGGCGAGATTGCTTATCGGAAATTATAAAGATATACTCATTTTAAAATTATTTCGCGATATTGCTGTTGAAATGGATTTTATGGTTCAAGTGCGAAGAATATGATATTTAATAAATAAAGGTAACCCACAAAACGTTAAAAAAAAGATTCTTTGGGCGTGACATAAAATCTTATAGAAGATTTTTTTAGAATTTTTTTAAAGTTTTTTTTTTAATTGTAAAGTGAAATTAGAATGTCGATTTATGGTATCAGTTATTTCTTAGTCCAAAGGGGCAGTTTTCCCAGAAGGACTATTAATGTCGTTTCGGCATTTTGCGTCGATTCACTAAAAACGTTGCTTCATTTTTCAAATTATTGTCACCAAACATTATCGCCCTGTATTATATTTAAAGAAATTAAATAATGAAGAATCTACATAAATATATACATGCTTCTCTCATTGTGATAAAACAACGGTACCTACAGCCAGCAAATTTTGAATATACTGAAAGTTTCCATTCCAATACGGGCAGCTAGAAGCCCAAATCTGAAATTTGGAATTTGTTTTATTATCGATTTCATATTTTGGAATTTGTTTTATTATCGATTTCATATTTTGTAAAACTTTAACAAATTTTTCATTAACAAACCCAGATATTTCAAAGCGAGCAGTGGCAACGTTGTACAGAAAAACCATTTTTATCTCCAGCGCGCGAGACTGTGTATCGGAAATTCTAAAGATATGCTCATTTCAAAATTATTTTGCGATATTGCCGTTGGATTGAATTTTATGGTTTAAGTGCGAAGAACATATTTAAAATAAATAAAGGTAACGCACAAAATGCTAAAAAGACGCCCTTTTGAACGCAATTTAAAACCTGGAACTCGCAAGACTTTTATTTATTTATTTATTTATTTTACGCTTAAAACGATATTAGTATCTAATTTCAGCCTCTTGGATACTTTTGAATTTGTTTTGAAATTTGACCACCCTTAATCTATAAATAACAAGGAGCAGGATGTTATCTCAGAGGCATTAACAGTGCTGATTGCTTTTGAATTAGATGATGTTTAATACAGCTGACTGTCCTTCTGAACTACATGACTTTTAAAGCCAAATATTGTGCAATGAAAAAAATGTATTCCTGAATTACACGACATTTCAGTTCTTTAATAAATAATGTAAATTAGTCCTCGGTTATGGTAGAAGATATTTCTAGTCATAAAACTGTGTAATGCCGTCGCGGGGACTCGAATCTCGGACCTCTCGAATACGCGCCAAGTGTGCTGACCATTACACTACGAAGACATGTTAAAAAGGCGGGAGAAATACCTTATATACACTCCTTTTTAAAGGGCGACTGATGATTAGGGGACCCAGTCGTCAATTCCTGGCGGTGGAGCTTCACCATCCACCACCTTCTTTAGTCCGGGAGTCAGTGTACAGACACCAGGTTACTTTGAAGCAGAAATCATGATAAATAAGCAAGCAATGCCTCCGCCAGAACTCGAACCATTGACCTCTCGAAATAGGCACCGAGTGTGCTGACCACTACACCACGAAAGCATGCTAAGAAGGCGGGAGAAATGTCATGTATACTTCCCCTTTTAAAGGGCGGATTAGGGGACACAGTCGGCAAGTCCTGGTGGCGGAGCATCATCACCCACTACCTTTTTTTTTGTTCGGGTGCCACTGTACAGATGTTAGGTTATTTCGAAGCAGGAGTTGTGAAAACTGAGAAATGCCCTCATCGGGACTCCAACCTTAGACATCTGGATACGCGCCGAGTGCGCTGGCCATTACACCACGAAAGCATGCTAAGAAAGCGGGAGAAATACCTTATAATCGAACAGAATGGAAGATATTTGACTGATTAAAGTTTATTTCTTGCATAGAAAAATTGAGTTATATATCACCCTAAAAAACCGAACGCTGCCAACCCGATATTATCTTTCCCCCATCAGAAATAGCTTTTTAAGAAGAGTTCTCTTCATTTGCATGCATGCTTTTAGAAGAAGTGGCTCGGAGTTTCTTCTTCATTTCGACAAAATATTTTTTTTTCTTTTCTTAGTACTGGAGCTGAAAATCGAACATTTGCAAAATACTTTCAGCGTAATTAGATTACGAGCAGCAACTGACTACTAAATTAGCTGGAACCGTCTGTGGTCTGCATTGTTCTGAATTCGCTTAATTATTCACACCTACTTTTATGCCAATTTTTACAAACGCGTAGACGCAATGCATACAGAATGAAAGGTTTGGTGGGGGGGAAACTCCAATGGGGAAATTCTTTAGGAAATGACCTGTGTAGAGAAAAGGTGAGTACGTTCTTTTTCTTTGACTTCTTATGGTTAAGCAACTCGCCTCGAGCTGTGAAAAGGCATACTGAAGCGAAACAAATTAAATTTATTCGAACAAAAGGGTCTCCCTCGCTGTTTCATTTCCTTTGAATGCAATGAAAGCGGGAGAAGTGTATATTCTTGATATAAGCGGCAATATTGACAGAGACTTTGTTTCTTTAATTACGCTTCTTTCGTCTGAAGCGTAATCTTCAAGAAACAGAATAAAAAATTAGCATATCGAATGATCACGAGTCTGTTGATAGAGAAATTTTAGTCAGATGCAAATATTGTTGGTACAAACGAATGCTTTTGATTGCTGTGACCGACGTATAAATTGAACAAAAAACAACATTTGGAACTGTTTGAAATAACCTTAAAATTCATTTTATTCCAAGCTGAAATAGATTCTGCTCTCGATTAGTGATGCATGTTCATTAAGTTTTATGCGAGGCGCATTTAATGAATGATAGCCTAACGAGGCCAAAATAACCTTAAACGTTTTAAACTAAGCCTTTAAAGACGATTTCTAAATAACAATTAAAAAATAAATATATCCATATAAAAAAAATAAAATCTGGAAGGTTTCAGATTTTAAATTACATCCAAAGGGGCGTTTTTTTAACATTTCTTGTGTTACCTTTATTTATTTAATATCATGTTCTTCGCACTTAAACCATAAAATTCAGTTCAAGAACAATATCGCAAAATAATTTTAAACTGAGCATATCTTTAGAATTCCCTATGCTCATTCTCCCGCGCTGGAGATAAAAATGTTTTTTTCTATACAACGTTGCCAACGCACGCTTCCTTGAGTTTCTTAATTAAAAATTCGTTAAAGTTTTAAAAAATAAGAAATCGATAATAAAACAGTTTCTTAATTAAAAATTCGTTAAAGTTTTACAAAATATGAAATAGATCATAAAACAAATTCCAAATTTCAAATTTGGGCTTCCAGATGCCCATATTCGCAGCAGGATGACGTCATTCAAAATTCGATGGCTCTAGGTACCGTCGTTTTACCACAATGCAAGACACATACATGCATTTATGCACATTCTTCATTATTTAATTTCTTTAAATACAATACAGGGCTGCAATATTTGACGACAACAGTTTCACTTAACAGCGTTAAGTCTTATTCATTTTATATGAACAAAAATTATATCATCTGAAGAATTATCTAATCGTTGCCACATGTTGTATTCAAACACTAAAATGCATCTAAAACGATGTATAAAAGAAAACAAACAAACAAAAAAAAACACTTTTTCACAGAGGATTCAGTATTTCTTATTCAATTAAATCAGGTTTCACTTCGCAACGAGGTAAAAATACATAAAAACTGAAAATATATGTATATTAAAACTTACGCAATAAATCTTAAACACTTATTTCCTCGAATAAATTCCAGAATGGATGAAGCATGATTTATTTCGCAATAATAAAAGAAGGCATTGTTTTTGTCGTTGCGAAGCTGAGTTCCTCTAGATTGGCAACAAATCCACTATTCTGCTTAGTTTTATATGTCAACAAATATGGCTGCTA
Source organism: Stegodyphus mimosarum (assembly GCA_000611955.2). NCBI lineage: Eukaryota > Metazoa > Arthropoda > Arachnida > Araneae > Eresidae > Stegodyphus > Stegodyphus mimosarum. The sequence goes on from KK119094.1 coordinate 728,363, forward strand.
TGGTAAAAATATTTAAGCCTAGCCGCACTTTAACAATTTTAAATCAGTTTTATAATTCGTTTCCTTTATTCTGTACAGATGCAAAGCAAAACACCGTTGAATTGCATTCGATAGCGGTCAAATTGGATATTTTCTTTGAAATATGGTACTCGGAATTTTTCGTGAGTACACTTCTTTTACTTCGTACGAGGAAGTAATTGAACCTAATATACTTTCTAAAAACATTTTCTTTGTTACAATATACGGCACATAGCTTTATTGCCAAAGCCTTTGTTAGCGACAGACTATGCAACGACGGACTGTGTATAAGATTGCCAAATCTCATTCGACTGATATTCTAAAAACCTTTCATTTCAGACCACCGCCAGGGGAGGTAAAAAGCTATTTTAAATTCCAGCACACTCTTTTAGGATCAAAGTCCCGATTAACTGGATGAGACCCACGCCCTTTTTATCTGTTTCCCGTCTCTCTGGATAAAGAAACCGATTCTTTCCGGTAATCATTTTTCATTTTGAACTTCGGAAATAGAGTTTCAGATTTCTGCACGAAAATGTGAAGACGTTGGCCCTGCAGGGCACGACCTTTCTTTCATTTCCGATTCAATTTCCGTACACATTCAACCATTAGGAAGTTTCGGTAAATAGTTAAAAACGCTTGGGACAGAGTGAGAATTTAGAGCGTTACATATATATTAATGCAAACTGTGATACTGAAAGCATTATTTGTTTGTGATACCGTTATTTTTAACTCAAAGGATTTTGTTACCCGTATGTGACAGTAAATGAATTCTTGATTATTTGTAATGAATTTAGAAGTTATGGTTATAAAACTAAATTAATCAAATACACTTCTTATTATTCAAGCTCTAATGAACCGCGATTCCACATAGGATGAATGTAAGCTTGATGAACTTGTTTCCTTGAATAACGTATCTTGAATGCTGTATCGAAAATACAGGAAAATATTAGCTTACTTAATATTTCACATTGTTTTAGCTTATTCAATTTTTCGTAGTCAGGAAACGTGCCCTTGTCGAGATTCAAACCATGCGTCTTGTACTCGCTAATAGGATGTGATAACCACTTACAACACGAAAACACGCCTGGGGGTTGGTATTAAAAGTTTTTAATTTAAGAAAAATTTTGAAGTTGCATTTAGTGAACGGTTAAAAAAAATTTTTTTTTTAATTCTCCTCTTTTTATTAAAAAGATAAAAATGAAATTTAATCGCTAAAGTACGTCATTAAAACCTATGAACTTTGAGATTTATTTTGTCAGTTTGGCAAAAGTATTTAAGTAACAGTTTAATATTTTAACACTTTTCAAGAAATGGATTGAAATGAAAAACGCTGCACTCGAGACTTATTAATGCTGACATTATAAGGTATTTCTCCCGCCTTCTTAGTATGCCTTCGTGGTGTAAAGGTCAGCACGCTCGGTGCGCATTCGAGAGGTCCGCTGTTCGAGTCCCGGCGAGGGCATTGCTCATTTTTCATGTTTCCTGCTTCCAAAATATCCTAATGTCTCTACAACATGACTCCACAATTTCACATCCTAACTTGTATAGATAACTACCGGAGTCGTGTACAACAGTGTTCTTCAACCTTTTTATCACCGCGGACCGGTCAACGTTTGATAATTTTACTGCAGCCCGCTGGGGGGGCACGTTGGCTGTTTATATTTTAGATTATTTTGATTTACTAATTTTAATTTAATTGTTTTTATAGATGCCTTCAAAATAAAATACATTAACACCAAAAAATAAATATAAAGGGATTTAACATTTTAACTTACTAGAACGTTAAATCGATCAGAACCCTGAGCTTGTTTCTTCGCAATGAGACGGTTTCATCTGGGGGTAATCGGAGACAATGACACCCGAAGTGTGTTTCATATGTCCAGTTTATTCCGTTGCTTTGTTTTGGTTGCTGTTACTTCAGAAAACCTCGCTTCACACAGATAGCTTGCCGGAAATGGCAATAGGGATTAAAGTGCTGTGGTGGCAATCTCAGGGTATTCTACCATAACTTTAATCCAGAACACCGGCAGAGTTGTTGTCTCGAACGTAGTTTTAAGGCCGCCATCATTTGCAATCTCCAGCAGTTGTTCTTCTTCTTGCACAGACATATGATGCTAGATTCGCCTGATTTGTTGACAAATGGGACGCAGATCCATTCCTTACCAGTTCGTGGGTCTTTTGTGGTTGGGAAGTATTGCACGAACTCTTTTAAAAACAAAGACAGGTGATCGTGCACCAGCTGGGAGAATGAATGTTCAGGCTCAGTCTCGCCTAAATGCCCGCCAATGTCTGAAACATGTCGAAAATGCCTCTGTTCACGCACCGGTCCCCACAACTTCACTTTGGTTTTAAATGCAGCTACTGTGTCTGCCAACTTCTAAACAGTTTTCATTTTCCCATGAAGGCACAAATCGAGTTCATTCAGCAGATAGAATATGTTAGATGGGTAAGCCAGTTTGCACTGAAATGTGCTGCGAGCGGTGACTTCTTTTCCAAGAAAAATCTTTGCAACGGCTATCGCAATTCAAATACTCTGAGTAGCGATTTTCTTCTAGACAACCATCTTATTGTTAAATTCCGGTGACATTTTTTTGGCTTGCTAGCACTTCCCTGTAAATGAGACAATGTGTAGATTCACTCTCAGCTGCAACTTCCTTAACCCGAGCAATTAAACCAGACAATCGTTCGGTCATGGCAGCAGTTCCGGCACCATTTTAGTTGAAGGACCATTTTAGTTGTCCTGATATATGACCATCCAGTGACTTGAACAGTTATGTTCCTGTGGTGTTGGTCGGCAAAGACAGTGCCCATAGCAAATCCTCATGCACATCCCCCTGATACAGATATCGCACATAAACAAGTAGTATTTCCTTGTTGTCGATATCTGTAGATTCGTCAACCTGGAGTGCGTACCACGGTGATGCATTAGTCCTCTCCAACAATTGCGTCTCAATGTCTTCGGTTATTTTCTCAATGCGCCTAATCACAGTGCTAGCCGATTCCACAGCAGCCTCTCCTAGAAGTTCACGGCAAATGTCATTGTGGCGGGTAAGATTAATTCTTCACCGATAGTGAATGGCTTTTTAGCTTTAGCAATACGGTTAGCCACCAAATATGATACTCTCAGTGCATTCTCCTTTACTGATGTGGTGGTCTTCATAAATTTCTTATGTCCTTCGTGTTCCCGTTTTTTTCTTTCAAAATACTCCAGGGATTTGTCTCTTAATCCAAGGTGCTCGGCGTTCAAGTGGCGAAGCAGTTCTGATGGTTTCATTGCGTCATCAGAGAGCTGGTCGCCGCAAACTATGCTGAGCGGTTTTGGTTTGCGAGAATCACCTGTCCCGATAAAACCATATTTCAAGTAGGACTCATGGTATTGTCTGTTAAAAGTTACATGTTTCTTTGATGTTGAAAGCTCTTCTTCTGTCTCTTCACTGAGCCTTTTCTTTTTCCCGAGGAAACTTTCTAACGACGTCCGTTTCGTACTCATTTTTGCTAATTTGTGGCTTAAATTTGAGCAAACACAATACACACGTACACCAACAACTGTTAAACATGAGAAAGTACCGGTGAACGGTGAGAAGAGCAATAAACACCTTCTCTTTACCTAAACTACAACTTTTGAGCGACGAGAACAATTCATTTCGAAAAAGCCAGTCATTTTAATTGCAGAGCAAACTAAATCATTTTAAACAAAACCGCATAAAGCACACCAAACAGCAGAGAGGAATCATGGTCACGTGGTTTTTGGGAGACTAAATGGCAAATGAGTCAGCTTCTCTTTATAGAAGCCTTACTACACTCTCGCTGTGTGTGATGTCACAATCGCGAGGAAGTCCTTCATTAGTTCCAATGTAAATTTCGCGCCGCGCTCTCGTGTTTTATTTATGATATTTACAGTCATGATGATCGATTTTTTTAAAAAAACTAATTGAAAGAGAAATAGTTGCGGTGGTTTTCTTTTTTTACTTTTTAAAACATTAAAAAAAAATATGTCACTAGCTTCGGAAGCCCCTTTTTCTAAACAAATAAAATTTTAATGAAACACAGATGTTTTTAATTTGGGGTATAAACCTGGGAATTTGAATTCAGTTCCAATGAAATGGGCGGCCCGCTACCGGACCGCCGGGGGTTGTTGACCACTGGTGTACCCACTTTTTTCCCTGCGTAATTTAATCAGAAACCACACATGACCAAAATTGACGGCGAAGAACATTTGTAAAGAAGGGCATTGTAAAGGTTTGGTTTTATTACATTATGTCAAAGCACGCAAGAGCTATCTGCCTAAGGGAAGAGATGCCTTCGTGGATTACTTTCTAAGGGAAACGGCCTCGTATACACACGTATTATAAAGATTTGGTTTTTATTTCATTATGGCAAAGCACGCAAGAGCTATCTGCCTGAGGGAAGGAAGGCCTTCGTGGACGACTTTCTAAGGAAAAACGGCTCGTATACACGTATTGTAAAGGTTTGGTTTTTATTTCATTATGGCAAAGCACGCAGCAGCTATCTGTCTAAGGGAAGGGATGCCTTCGTGGAGAACTTTCTATGAGAACTTGCTCGTATACGCGTTAAACAAGGGGAAAAAACGAATGCCCCCATGCAACCAACCCCTTTGCTTGGAATCGAACCCAGGCCGGCACCACCAGTGTTAGCGGCTTTACGCATCGGCCGTTGATGGCCAGCATTGTAAACACACGACAATGACAGGGGAAGTGAAAACTTTCATTGGAATTAGAAAATTTCAACGTGTACGATGTTTCAAGATAGAGTTCTGGCTAGTAACTTTGCAGTTTCGTACACACAGTGTTCTCCTAACCTCAGTCCGACGGATTTCTCGTTCTAGAATTATCTGAAATCTATGGCGTACACATCAAATCCAGAGGATTTGTCAGAATTGGAATATACCATAAAACGTACAGTTATACAGATTCTTCCTGCAGTGCTACGGTCGTCATTGTCGTCAGTAATCTCTGGCATGCAATGCGATTATGGTCTGCAAAGGTGAAATTTGCTGAAAATATGCTGAAAATTTCCCCTCTCCTCTTTTGTATTGTCAATGACCCTTTAAAATGCTCTTCTTTGTAAATGTTTACGTAGGTAATTTTTATCATACCTGGATCATTCCAAACTCATAAGGTTTTCAGCGCGCTGATCAATTTGCGCAGTAAAAAAGTGGCTGTTGCCTTTCAAAAATTTCGAAATTTTTTCACCGTCATTTTTATCACCAGAGCTCTTACATATTGCCATTCAGCTCGGACACAGCTCGGTCAGCTTTTTTTTTCTTATTATTTTCAAATGCCCTTAAAATGTACATTTTTTGCTTTAAAAATGATTGAATTATGCTGTTCTTATCTTCTGGTTAAAGTTTTCATGTCTTTAGTTAAACTGTAGCATTCATTATTTTAATTAACCAAATTATTTTTAGTTTGAACTTTCCTATCGAATTCTCAAAGTTTCAGTTGCTGCCTGAATTTAGCGCGAGTGAGATATTTATGCAAATCGCATATATCTGTTAGCAGTTAAAAGGCAGGAGTTAACGAGGGGAAAAACAGTGCCTTGGATTTATCGCCGTAAGGCTGTGCGCGCCAAGATTTCCTCTGTCTACTGAAAGTTCGCCTTTATAGGCATTTGAAATTACTAGTGTTTGCTAGTGAAATTCGCATTGTTGCATTTCACTAAGAGTAAGCTTCCCTCGCCGTCCTACGTAGAATTAAGTTAGGGAATTGAATTTGTTAACACACTTTATTTTAATATTATTTTAGTTCAGCCCAAGTAGTGGCTTACTCTCAATTTGAAGAGTTGTAAATATTTGAATTAAAGGGTCACTTTTAAACCCTCCTTCTGACTTTGTAGTTTCTGCAACACTAAAGGACATAGCCTAGATCTGCTCACTGTCCTCCACATAAGGTTTCACAGTTTATGCTCACGAAAAGAGTCAAGAGATTGAAGGAGAAACCTTACACTGGCGCCCGAACAACTAAAAGGATGGAAGGAAGTTGGAATATGCCTACTACATCCCAGAATACAGCTGCAATGCCTGATGGATTTGGATTCATAGTGGAAACCATCAGAGCAGCCATGAAGCCGGCAGTAGTTTTTGATGCCAGAGGACCTGTGAACACATTCCTGGAAAAGTTAGAAGCGCATTTTTTGCTGTATCCAGTTCCGGAACATCAGAAGGTCATATTAGCGACAGGAGCATTGAGGGGCCAAGCAGCGACCTGGTATAAGTGCATCGGAAAATGTCTGCTGGGAGAACCAGGAACGCCGACTTACACGTACGAGAATTTTAAACTAGCAATTTTGAGAGCGTTTCCTGTGGTTAAAGACCGTGCGAAACTCGAAGCTGAGTTGTTTAGCAAGTATCAACAGCGGGTGGATGAACTATCGGAATTTATTTTGAGAAAAATACAAGTCTTTAAATTATTGTATGGCACGAGGCCGGACCCGGAGATTATCCAGATAATCCTGCCCAGATTGTTACCATCTATACAAGATTTCATGGAGCTAAGAAATCCCGTGACGCTGGACAAGCTGTTTGAACTCGCCGTACAATTCGAGAGCCGGCGAGCGGCCGAAAATCAACGGAGACAATCGTATGAACAGCGGCTGCAGGGGAACCAGAATGCCGAAGGAAGAAACAGACGATGGCCGAGAACTACTGGTACCAGTCAAAATGCGAGCGGTCAACCGCGCCAAGTACAGCGCCAACAAAATAATTCCAACTACGGAAGAAAATCATTCTCCCCAGGCAGAAGCCAGCAACAGAAGAAAACACCCGCAAAGCATTTAAACTACTAAGGAATATTGCGGGGAAGGGGGTGCAATGTTCCGAGGAGAAGAAAAATCCCTCTGAAGTACAGCTAAATACGGTCATGGTGAGAAACATTGAATTACCGAGACTGCAGTTACTAATTAACAACGTACCCGCTACAGCTCTGTTGGATACCGGCGCTCAAGGAAGCTGTTTGGCAGAAGAATTTTTTAAGAAGCACTTTCGTAGATATCGTCTGCATAGCGTGGAAGGAATGAAGGTGGTAGCAGCCCAAGGAAAAACGTGTCAATGCATGGGAAAAATCGAGCTGTACATCAAAATCGGCGAAGAACAAAAAAAAATTATGTTTCTTGTAGTGAAGAACCTCCAAGCATCGGTTATTTTAGGAACAGATTTCTTTGCAGCTGTGGATGCGAAAATCGATTTTGAAAACTCCACCTTGCAAGTAACCATGGACCCAGTTAAAAAGAAATCAACACCTCCCCCTGAAGTGGATTTAAGCCATCTAACGCCCGAAGAACAGGACAAGTTTCGGGAATTGGTAAGTAATTTCGCTGATTTATTTGATGATATTCCAGGATTCACCCAGATCGTAGCACACGAAATTAAATTAACTACGGATGAACCTATACGTCAGCGTCCTTACAAGTACGACAAAGTTAAGGAGGAAATAATAAAATACCATATTGATGAAATGTTAAGAAACAAAATAATAACTCCTATTTCTAGTGCATATGCGAGTCCGGTTGTTTTATGTAAGAAAAATAATGATTTGCCGTTAACTGATCCATTAAGGTACAGGTTCGCTATTGACTACAGAAAGCTTAATAGTATAACAAAATTTCCAACTTACCCACTTCCGGTAATTGATGAAATTCTAAGAAGTATTAAATCAACAAAATACATAACCACGCTAGATTTGACATCCGGATATTTTCAGATAAGCATAAAGCCGGAAGATGTTCACAAAACAGCATTCATAACAAAATACGGTACATATGGCTTTTTGCGTATGCCTTTTGGATTGTCGGGAGCCCCGGCCACGTTTCAGAGGTGCATGGACAAAATTTTAAGGCCGGTAATAGGAAAAAGTACATTTATTTATCTTGACGATATAATTGTTACTTCAGAGTCGCTGGAAGAACATATTAAAGACCTTCGAGAAGTCTTTACTCTTTTGAAAGATGCAGGACTTAAAGTGAACATTAAGAAATGTAAATTCGCGGCAAAAGAACTCAAATATTTAGGGTACAAAATTTCTCAAAGGGGGATCGAAACAGATAAATCTAAAGTTATAGCAGTGAAAAATTACCCAATTCCGAATACAGCCAAAAAGTTAGCGACTTTCTTGGGTATGTGCTCATATTATAGAATTTTTATTAAAAATTTCGCAGAAATTGCTGAACCATTGTTAAAGTTGAGAAGGAAAAGAGTTCGTTTTGCGTGGTCTTCAGAAGCAAACGCCGCGTTTGAGAAGTTAAAAGAATCTTTAATTAATGCACCGGTTCTAAAGTTCCCAGAGAAAGACAAGGGTCTAGAAATTTATGCAGACGCATCAGATTACGCAATCGGAGCCGTGTTAACACAAAATAGAAAAGCGATTGCCTTTTTTAGTCGTACATTGAATGATACGCAAAGAAATTATTCGGCAACGGAGCGTGAAACTTTAGCAGTGCTCGCAGCTGTTCAAAAATTTTGTGTATATTTTGGGAGTTCTCCCGTAACAGTATATTCAGATCATGCGGCAGTTACCAGATTATTTTCAGGAAAGAATCTTTCGCCACGCTTAATTCGGTGGACCCTAAAGTTGCAAGAATTTAATCTCATTATCAAACACACACCGGGAAAAGACAATGTAGTGGCCGACGCATTATCTAGAATAAAGTTAGACGAGAACGGCGAGAAAGTAAAAATAGCGATGCTTCAGGCAAAGGTCATTGACTCTCGAGAGACTGTAATAGAAGAAATTGCTAGGGATCCCGAATTCGGAAATATTTATAATTATTTAAAAGACCCAGATAACTTCCAGCATATAGACATTAATGCAATACGAAGCAGAGCACAGAACTATGAAATCATTGATGGTCTCTTATTTTATACTAAAGTTACGAATCAAAATAGTGAATACAGACCAGTCATCCCGGCCAAATTAATTTTAAGTATCTTGCAAGAGCTCCACGATTCGCCTGTCTCGGGCCATTTTGGAATTAGAAAAACAATACAACGCGTACGCGAGGCGGTATATTTTCCGCAATTACAAAAGATAGTTAAAAATTACTGCCAGACTTGTCACACGTGTCAGATAAATAATGACGTAAATTTCCGCCCGGCCGGGTTATTAACTAGTATTGAGTCTAGGTTCCCCAATGAAATAATTGGTATTGACCTCTTAGGCCCCTACCCCAGGAGTCATGTAAATAAGGCACGATTTTTATTAGTCATTGTGGATCATTTCAGTAAATGGGTTGAGTTGATACCACTTAAGCGGGCTTCAGCAAAAGTCGTTGCAGATTCGTTTTTGAACAAATATATTTTAAGATATGGATGTCCAGCGAGGGTGATTAGCGATAATGGTCCCCAGTTTGTAAGCAGTACATTTAAAATGATGTGTGACAAGTTGGGCATTAAGCATATGAAAATGGTACCCTACCGCCCACAATCAAATATAGCGGAACGGGTAAATAAGAATATTGTAAAATTGATTAGAAATTATGTGCAAAAGCACCATTCTAACTGGGATGACTGCGTCGAAGAATTTGCATTCGCCCTCAGAACGGCTAAGCACGAGACAACGAAGAAATCCCCCGCCGAATTGTTTTTGGGCAGGAAGATAATGACCCCCTTAGATAAATTATTTTATGTGAAAGATAGAGCGCCGGAATTTCAAATGGGTGAAATAGAAAAAATGTTGAAGGAGGCAGAAAAGTGCTCCCGGGAAGCGCAAAAGAAACAAAAGATTTACTACGATTCAAAAAGAAGAACCGTAGAATATAAAGTGGGGGAGGAGGTGTTGAAACAGGCCCACGCACTTTCATGCGCAGCAAAAGATAAGGTCGCAAAATTTTGCCCAAGATGGCATGGTCCTTTTGAAATTACAAGAATAGTTGAATGCCGTGCATATTTAAAGAATGAGAAGGGCGAAGAGACTGTGGCAAATTTCGATCAAATTAAACATTATTATCGAAGAGCTAATAATAATATTTTGAAAGACATGTTGCAGGGTCCAGCCTCACAGAATTTTTCTAAGATTCAAGAGCCCCAACCAGGTCCCTCAAAAACAAGAGAACCCAGTTTGAAAAGGAGGTTACCAGAAGAGAGGAAGCCGCAGCCGAAGAAAAGACCACCCCAGAAACAAAAACGAAAAAACACTAAGCAACAGTCTCAGCGACCAAAGCGTCTAAGGAAGGAACGTCCAAATGAAAACACTATGAAAGCTCCACCACTACGGAGGGAACAGAACGGCGAGAAGCGAGCCGCCGAAGGTGCCAACCCACAACGAAGGAGCCTACGAGTGCAGGAGAAGGAACGAGCCAGTCTGGAGAGGGAGCAAAGACTTCAGCACAAACGGAAAGCGCCACCCACCATTCGTCCCAACAAGGTGTTTCTGGAGGAAAGAAGATCGACCAAACGAAAGGCAGCCCCAGAGTTTCAATCTAGGAGTAACAAGCAAAGAATAGCCCAAGCCACAGTATATCCAACCTTTCAGGAATGGACAAAAAAACGCCTAAAAGACTGGCAGAAAGATAAGTAGATTCTTTATTTTCTTTTAAAATTCACACAGTTATGTTTCTGATTTAAGTGCAAGTTGCAGATTTAAAAGGGAAGTTACCCGAGTCAAAAGCCGGTTGCCGAAAGCGTAAAGGACACGCTTGAAGGAACAACTTAATTATGCAGCGGAAGAAATTCGAGAGTTCAGTTGAAAAACTGTGAGACTTCGTGAAATGTTCTTTGTAATCCAGAACATGGGATTCATCGATTTTAGTCAAAAGACTCTCTGTAAATAGGAAATTGAATTGTGTTAATTAAAAGCAACTAGTACGTAAGTTGTATAGCAAAACTGTTGTATTATATTTTTCTATGTATAAATAATGAATGCATTTAATGTAAAACTGTTTTCTATGTAATGCATGATTTGTTGTAAGCCTTAAGCACTGGTTTTGTTTATATCGAATATTTTGGAAAAGCGTAAAGGATACGCAAGTTAAAATTAAAATGTAATGTAAAAGCGTAAAGCGCGCTAAATTAGAAAGTGAATATATAAGTGTTATTTAACGCAATGAGCATTTAAAGAAAATTTGAATTGAAGATTGAAAGAATGAATTATATGTATGAAATGCAATTGAAATGTTTGAATGTTGTACGTAGTGTTCTCTGGTTTCACACAAAAGTTTAAAGTTCATTTCATGTTAGAACCTCAGGGCATTTCAGATTTGTTTTAGGGGAGGTCTGAGGTCTTGAAAGTCGAAGAATTAACCCCAATAGAATTGAAGTCAGGTGGTAGTTGTGAACACTTGACAAAGTAAAACTGCGTGTTTTTCACAAACACCACATTTGGCCAGAGAACAAGGGGGAAGTTTTAAAAATGAATGAGTGTAAAATGAATGCGTTTGGCGAAAAGCGCTAATAGAAAATAAAAAACGCGAATACCTAAAGCGCGAATAAAAGGTCATTACGGAAAGCATCAGAGGAAGGGAATGTTGTACTTTTCAGGTGAAATGTACTTATAACATGAAATTAAAATTTATTTCCTTCCAGATTGGAAGGAACCAGATAGAATCCAGCCAAATTCCTGATGGATCTTTTTGATGTGAAGACGGAAAAAGATATTCTATGTTAAAATATCTAAGACACAAACAGAGAGTTAAACTAAATTTAAAACTTACAATTGTAAAGGATGGCGAATAGGAAGGAAAATTTAGATTTAGAATTTAGCATCTTCACTAAAAGCCGATTTTAGGCTACTTAGTTTCAGACTACTAAATTCTGGGAGCAACTTTGTAGCATTCATTATTTTAATTAACCAAATTATTTTTAGTTTGAACTTTCCTATCGAATTCTCAAAGTTTCAGTTGCTGCCCGAATTTAGCGCGAGTGAGATATTTATGCAAATCGCATATATCTGTTAGCAGTTAAAAGGCAGGAGTTAACGAGGGGAAAAACAGTGCCTTGGATTTATCGCCGTAAGGCTGTGCGCGCCAAGATTTCCTCTGTCTACTGAAAGTTCGCCTTTATAGGCATTTGAAATTACTAGTGTTTGCTAGTGAAATTCGCATTGTTGCATTTCACTAAGAGTAAGCTTCCCTCGCCGTCCTACGTAGAATTAAGTTAGGGAATTGAATTTGTTAACACACTTTATTTTAATATTATTTTAGTTCAGCCCAAGTAGTGGCTTACTCTCAATTTGAAGAGTTGTAAATATTTGAATTAAAGGGTCACTTTTAAACCCTCCTTCTGACTTTGTAGTTTCTGCAACACTAAAGGACATAGCCTAGATCTGCTCACTGTCCTCCACATAAGGTTTCACAGTTTATGCTCACGAAAAAGGTCAAGAGATTGAAGGAGAAACCTTACAAAACTGCATGCAATAGTTGCAGAATTTAAACAATTTAAATGTTTAAGTGGTGCTAAGCCTAACGAGGTAGCTTTTGCTTACATTCGAAATTCTTAGTAGAATATTGAATTAAGTCTAGTTGTCGTACTAGCTTACTAGTCTTTCTGCTCAATAAGGCAGAAAGTTACCTTTAAATTTTCTGCACCAAAAATTTTGTCTTCCTGCCCGCTGGCCGAATCGCTTCTTTTGGGCCCAGAAATTCTAGTTTTAATTGCAAAAATTGTTTTTTTTAACGGTTTTTAACAGTATTTTATGTTTAGGTTTTTCAGTGTTTTAACAATTTTTTGTTAGATTTTTTAAGATTGTGTTGTGATGTATTTTTGCCTTGCCGTGAAGTGAGAACTGATTTGATTGAATGAGAAATATACCTCTTATGGAATTCGAGGAATTAGGCTTAAATAAATTGCAGCAAAAATTTGTGTAATTTAATGGACAGCACAAAAAAGTCACGTGGTGCCCACATCAGCTATTTTTCCTAAAACAGATGGTGATCATTTTCGAAAACTAAATTATCAGCAAATTCTTTCATTTTCTGTCATTTGCCTTTGAATATTTTTGCTGTCAATGCTTTAGGCGAGATATATGTATGTATGGTTTCTAAGGTACTAACTAGGGTTATTACTGTTTTCTCGAAGTTTGAATAAATGAAATGAAAACTGTATTTTGAATATTACCCACCACTGTATATTTTTATACATTACATGCGCCTTTCTGTGACTAATGAAAACGGTTTTCTGAAAAGATACTTTAAGGCACTTCCTCTCTCCTTTCTGCATGCCTTCGTGGTGTAACGGTAGCACACTCGGCGCCTATTCGAGAGGTCCAGATTGGAGTCCCGGCGAGGGCATTGCACGTTTTTCGCAATTCCTGCTTTTAAAAAAAACCCTAATGTCGGGTACAATATTATGACGTATTTATCTCTATTTTCCGTTATTTTTAAAATTTAAAACAAAATCTGTTATTCAAAAGAATACAACCAAAAATGCTTATAACTTATTTTTTATTTCTCAAAACGCATTAAAATTGAGGACATTTATGATTGATTAATGAAAAACCATCGTCATCATAATTTTACACAAAAAAGTTGCTAAATGGCGAACAGATGACCCACTTTATTGGCAAATTGCCAATTAACTTAAGATTGGTTCAGCACCGAGGGTTAATTAAGAAAGCAAACATTTATTCTTCGAAGTGTAATAAATTTATCATAGACACAGCTGCCTCTGTAAAGTAGAAACGAGCTGTAGTACTGCACGCGAGTGTAATTAATTAAGGGTTTACATGTTAATAAATATCGCAATAAAAAATAACTAAATCCGTTTAGTTTTTTTTTAATCGGCGCTAATATCAGTGGCATAAAAAAAAGATCTGAATTCTAAGAATGATACTCTAGAAAGATTCACGACCGCCGTAATTAATCTTATTTCGAGGGGGGGAGAAAGCATTTTTTCTTCTCACAATAAGTTGCCTTTAATGTTAGATAATAATGAGTCGCATATTAAATTTTAACGCTACCAAACGCTTTACGTATTTATGTAAACATCAGTTATGTACACTCTGCACAAAAAAAGGGGGAGCAGTTCTATATATCTTGTTCTACTAGGCCGATTGACAAAATTTATTTTTTCTGTTCTACGACTCAAATTAAATTTTGTAAAATCTTGTGATATACTTAACCGAGAAGTTTATAAATTTATCTGGCAGTATTTTAATCAGTTAGTGTCAAGATTAATTCACTTGAAGAAATTCTTAGTTTATGGTAACCTTTTTCCCTTTCCCTTTCATTATGCACGAGCGGAAAAAAAGGGCATCGTTCGTGCTTTCAAGTAATTTTAACGAAGTGAGCAAACCACATTTGGCGCTATTATCGCTTACAACAAATATCCAAATTTCAGAACGCGTCAATATATAAACTCCCATATATCTCGGGAAAGTTTGAATAAAAAAGTATAATTTCTTGCAGGTTTACCTAGAAATACACCTACGTTAATGTTATGGTAAAAATTTTATGAGTTTTTCGAAAAGGTTTTTCGACAAATTTATAAAAGTTACTAAAAATACAAATTTAAAATATAAATCAGAAAATATCGGCGAAGTTTATTTGGATAGGATTTAAATTTCGAATTGTGAAAGAAGGAATGAATTAAGTTAAATAAGAAGAGGAGATACTAATAAATATATACCAAATTCAATTAACCTGGAGGAGCTAAAATTTTGAGAGCTAATCTTTTAAAAACTACAACGGCGATTTTTACAAAACTTGACATTTCGGCATAACTTGAGTTGCTGAATCGAAAAAGGGAAAAAAAATACCAGAAAAATCGGATTTTGTGTCAAGATACCTATGTTTGAACAGCGCTACATACAAATATAATATATATTTTCAGATGCGCTTTCGAGACATGAAAACGCAAGCTGAATTTCGTCAATCGGCCCGGTAGAACGGGAGATATAAAACTGTCCCTCCCTTTTTTTGTGCAGAGCGTACTTTGTTCCAAATATTTTTCATCTTCTTAAATTTAAGTAAATCAGATTTGATAAGGATGTTTTTGTACTTTGCTGCAGAGACATTAGATTATTTCGAAGCAGAAATCATGAAAAATGGGTATGACCTCTCCAAGACTCAAACCACGGACCTCTCGAATACGCGCCGAGTGTGCTGACCACTACACCCCGAAGGCATGCTAAGAAGGCGGGATATATACCTTATATATTGTAGTAAAGTTTGTTTCATTGTTAGCCCAAAGCAGCGTTAGCTCAGAAGCGTCTATTAATTTCGTTTTGGCATTTTGTGTCGATTCACTGTAAATATCCGTATTACTTTTCAAACTGTTACCACCAAATATTATCTCCACGTGTTACATTTAAAGAAATTAAACAACGAAGAATCCGAATAAATGTACGTATGTTTCTCGCATTGTGATAAAACAACGGTACATAGAGCCATCCAATTTTGAATCTTGAGCGTCGCCACTCAAATATGGGCATCTGGAAGCCCAAATTTGAAATTTGGAATTTGTTTTACTATCGATTTCATATTTTGTAAAACTTTAACGAATTTTTGATGAACAAACTCGAGGATTTCAAAGCGAGCCATGGCAACGTTGTACAGAAAAAAAAAAAAAAAAAAATTATCTCCATCGCGCGAGACTGTGTATCTTAAATTTTAAAGATACGCTCATTTTAAAATTATTTTGCGATATTGCTGTTGAATTGAATTTGCAAAGAATATGATATTTACTAAATAACTGTAAGACAAAAAACGCCCCTTTGGGCGTAATGCTAAATCTGAAAGCTTTCAGATATTTTTTTTACCTTTTTAATTTTTTTATGTGTTTCTGGTGTGGTATGTATTATTTTCATTTGTGCGGTTGTTTATCTAGTGGGTTTAATGTACAGATTTTATCGAACTTGTCGTCGCTTGTTTCGTTTTCAAATATTTGCTTCCTGCAATACCTTCATTGATCTTGCAATTCTGAATAAACTGATGTTTTAATTGTCAATATTGCTCAATAAGAACTAGAAGCATGCGCAGAAACCTTTCTGAAGGATCTCAGTAATCATTCAGTACTTTGCAATCTAAGATTCCAGCCAAATTAACTTTAATTTACTGTCAGTTCGTTACTTGAGCTGTGAAGCGACTAATCTCTAAGTTCACATTGTAGGAACGACAAAACGTAGGAAGGGTTAAAAAAAAAACCCGTTTTTTCAACTCGAGAAAGGCTTTACAGACGGAACTTTTAGTGCATACTTGCCAATCTGTGACACTCAAAAATCGGGAGATTTATTTTCAACGACGAAAAGATTTTTAAATGATAAAAATATATTTTTTAATAGTGAATTAACTTCAAATGGTTACTAATTAATATCAAAGTTCAGTTACTAATTCTTAAACGCAAACAGTACATTCTGCATTAATAACTTTTGATCCTTTGTTTCCACAGAAAAAACTAACTTTTTATTTTTTTTTTATAAAACTCATGATATCCTCGTGTTTTTGTGTAGAACATGCTTGAGAACATCGGCCCTTCCACCGTGCAAAATCGAAAAATCTCAGTGACAAACGATACACATCGCCAATGCATTACATTTCCTTGAAGAAATATTAGAAGAAAAGTTATAAGGTATATCTCCCACATTCTTAGCATGCCTTCGTGGTGTAGTGGTCTGCATGCTCGACGCGTAAACGAGAGGCCCGAGGTTCGATTCCCGGCGAAGGCGTTGCACATTTTTCATGTCTCCTGCTTCGAAATAACCTGATGTCTCTACACTGGCGCCCGAACTAAAAAGGTGGTGGATGATGATTCTCCACCACCGCGATTTGGCGAATGGGTCCCCAAAACCCCAGTCGCCCTTTAAAAGGGGGAGTATATAAGGTATTTCTCCCGCCTTCTTCGCATGCCTTCGTGGTGTAATGATCAGCACACTGAGCCGGTATTTCAGAGGTTCGTGGTTCAATCCCCGGCGAAGGCCTTGCATATTTTTCATCTCTCTTGTTCCAAACAAAAATACCTAATGTCTCTAGAGTGGCTCCCGAACTAAAAGGGTTGTGGATGATGACTCTCCACACCCAGAATTTGGCGACTAGGTCCCCTAAAACCCTAGTCGCCCTTTAAAAAGGGAAGTATATAAGGTATATCCCCCACATTCTTAGCGTGCTTTCGTGGTGTAATGGTCAGCACACTGAGCCGGTATTTCAGAGGTCCGTGGTTCGATCCCCGGCGAAGGCATTGCATATTTTTCATCTCTCTTGTTCCAAAAAAATACCTAATGTCTCTACAAAGTTATGTGTGTACGATTTTTGAAACGTACCTCGGTATTTTACCTTTTCCGCAGACATAACTAATACGAAATATCGTAATTTCTTAAACTATTTCTCGAAAGCACGTACGTTCACACAAGTTAACGACAAGATGAACGAAATAACAACCTCGATCTTGCTTTGTGCTCATCGGCTAATATGTGCCAGATGACACGCACTGGCACTCGTTTCTCATTGGAGAAATGAAACATGACGTTTTCGGACACATGGTTCTTACTCACAAAGCAGAAACGTACCATAATTTCTCCCTGATGAAACTACTTTGGTGTTCTATGTAGTCTAGAGAAAAACCAGGCGCTTTCAGACAGTCCAAATCACTTTTTTGGGATGAAAATAAAGAAGTATTAAGCCAAGCTACATAAAAATTTTGAGAAATTTTAAGAATAAGAGAAAGTCGGGAGAAATATACTGTAAATCGTGTTGCCGGGAGAACAGTCAAAAATCGGCAGTCTCCCACCTAAATCGGGAGACTTGGCATTTCTGCTTGCGCTTACAAACTAAGCCAATACTTGGCTGCAACTCAAAATAGAAATATAAAATTAAAACTAAGCGTAAGTTAAATAATCAGCCGAAGCTGTACAGAAAAAATTAACGCGATCTGACTTTCAACTATCATCGATGTAGACAAACCGGCAATGAATATGGACGGTCGTAAAATAGCAAGAATAAATATTAAAGAAACAGCGTGTCCGAATGGGAGAATATGTTTTGTTTGAAGTAACTTAGACACCAGCTTAAATAGTTTCTTTCTACCCTACCTTGCATATCATGCGAAACTAAAATATCATTCTGGTGGGAAATGGAAATGAGGGAAAATAGAAAAGATAACTGATTGGTTAGTTTAAAACTAAAATAACATTCCTTTACATTCCTTGTGTTCTTGCCACGCATCTTGGCATGTGTGTGCATAATGGAAAAATGAGTGTTGGTAACCATCGATAAACTATTATTATAACTATATTAGTTTAGGTTTTTCAGTATTTTACTAGTAGTTTTAATGAAGATGGTTTCAGGGTTTTGCGTATTTTTACTTTGGCGGGAAGTGAGAACTGAATTGAATAAATAAGATATATATCTCTAGTGAAATTCGTGGAAATAAGTTTAAAAAAGTTCAGGAAAAATATTAGCCAAAAATAAAGCCATAAATACTGGCTAGTTCTGTGAGCTCAAGCAGTGCTTTCTGCTAAACTTTTATCTGAATTTTATAAATAGTACTTTGTAGAGACATTAGATTATTTCGAAGCAGGAGAGATGAAAATGAGCAATGCCTTCGCCGGGACTCGAACCACGGACTTCTCGAATACGCGCCGAGTATGCTTGGCCATTACACCACGAAAACATGCTAAGAAGGCGGGAGAAACACCTTATAACTGTCATGTGTCAGTGATATTCAACAGCAGTTGTAATTGCTATCACTTCGGCCTGAAAGACGCTATTGCTGTTACCTAGGAGTCCTTTCCAATGATGTAATTCTTGGCCTTGCCAATAGTGGAGGAAAGCACTGCCAACGCCTTTAGCATGTTTAGAACCACCAGTGTAGAGTGTATGGTTGCTGATGTGCTGTATTTCCTGGTTGGGCTGCTGCGTGATGTGGGTGTGGACCCCTAGTCCTTTATGCGCTGGATGTGTGTGCAGAGGCGTCCTGGGGTGCTCATAAAGTGCTGGACTGTAGAGAGTACCACCGAAGGAGGCGTCTTTCCTCAGGTGAATAACTCTTGTATATGTCGCCTCTAGCTCGGCTTGGATGTGTAGAGGGACTACACCTGCTAGAATAAGGGCGGAGCTCGTGGCTCTTGTGCAATATGCGATGCAGATGCTTATGACAAAAGGGCGTTGGAGTGATGTTAACTGGTTGATTTTCCTTGTTGTCATCGGTTGAGCCCAGACTGCAGCTGCGTACAGCGCAATTTTTCCGCCACCGTACTATAAAGCACTTTTTGAATATGGGGATTTAGTCCCCAATTCCTTCCTTGAAATGTCCGCGTCATACTGGCTATAGCGGAGGTTTTTGCTATCTGTTGCTGCAAATGGGGCACCCATGTTAGGCCAGAGTCCCAGACCACTCCTAGATACTTCTGTGTATCCGTGAATTTAATGTTGCGCTCAAGTAATCGGATACGGGGACGGGCCACATCTTACAGTAGTTTAAATAATTTTTAGAACAATTATAAGGTATTTTCTCCCTCTTTTCTGCATGCCTTCGTGGTGGAACGGTGGTATACTCGGCGCGTCCAGGTTCGAATCCCGTCGAGGGCATTGCACATTTTTCATGTCTCCTGCTTTAAAAATAACCTAATGACTCTACAAAATCATTTAGTGGGCTTACGAAATGAGAACTTTAGGGATACCGAATTTCGAAATAAATGCCGTTTGATGTTTCCTCTGAACTGAACGCTGAAGGACAGGAAAGCTGAATAAAAGAGTGCTCTTTCCCAAAAAGAACGTTGTCAGACCTAGTCACGAGTACGGAGAAACAATTCGCAACGAATTTATTTAATATCGATTAATGCACAATTTATTATGTATACACACACTAGCCAATAAATTAGAAGCCCAAGATCAATGTTTTATTTTACCACCTTTTCCACGGAGAACTGCTCCGATTCGTTTGGGCATCGAGTCTTCATGCCTCTGGAGCGCATTTACGTCCAGAGAATACAACGCATTGGCTATGCAGCATTTTAGATCTTGCAAATTAGATGGAAGAGAAGAGTGCTGTAGGATAAATCTTTCCACCATATCCCACACTTTTTCTATGGGGTTAAGGTCCGAGCTATGCGATGGCAGAGGAAGGTGTTGGAAGTCAGACTGATGTTCAGGGAACCAATTTTGAACACTTTTGGCATGATGCATAGTTGCATTATCGTCCATAAAGTATCCGTCCCTATCAGAGTAAAAATGCAACATTGCAGGGTGCACGTCCTCTGCCAGTATATCTAGATATCTCATGGCTGTTTGCTTGTCCTCAAGGAACACCAGGCCACCACTTCCATGCCAGCAGAATTTGTCCCATATCATGATACTCACACCAGATCCTTGCACTGTGCGAGTAAGGTAAGATGGCTTCATGCCTTCATGAGGTTCTCGCCAAATTCGACGTCGTCCATCATTGCAAAATAAGGTGTAGTGGGATTCATCCGACCATATTACCCGTTTCCAATCCTCAGATATCCAATGTCTTCTTTCCCGACAACACTGCAAACGAATATTTGCATGTCGGGCAGAAATGAGAGGTTTTCTCACAGTCAATTCTCTGTGCATGGTTCGAGCTGAAATCTGTTGGGAAGAGTGTTGGTTGAGGATCTGTGTCATTTGAAGCACAGTAGGGTCCCTGTTCTGTTGTACAATTTGTCGATCACTCTCTTGGAAAACTGTGCTCGAACCGCAGGTGCGTCGTCTAGAGAAAGACTGTGGGTTCTGATTATACATTTTGAAAACCTTTGATATGGCTGCTTTTGAGAACCCAGTAAAATGTGCTGTCTTCGGAATCGAGGCCTTGCTAAACGGGCACCAATAATAAGTCCTTTTTCAAATGGTGAAAGATGTATCGTTTTTCTCGATTTTACTTCATTCATCCTGAAAAACACTTTTACATTTACTAGTATTCTAGCCACGTGTAACCGATGTCATAAAACAAAAATTGCATACTTCATCCCCAGCACGCATTCAAATGAAAATTTCAAAGGTTTCTAATTCATGGGCCAGTGTGTGTATTAAATCCATTCAGTTATTTATTGGCTTTATTGGCTACGATCTGCTTGCGTAAATTGAAATTATTTTTAGTATAAAATGCAGGAAAAACACAACTGTATAATTTCGCATTCGTGTTCATGTACAACTAGGTAACTTAAAAGAGCCCATTCAAAGGGCTCCAAAATACAACTCGAATTTTTAACCTGACAATTTTTTTCGCTTGCCAACAGTACAAATGCTTTCCACGAAGCTTATCCTCGTTATCAGTTTAATCCAAAACCTCGCCATTAAGACAGCACCCTCCTCTTCTCGCTTTCAACGCTTTTCGTTGATTTAGTGATTGTTTACGGAGATAAAAAACTACGACTTTGAAGAATAATGTTATAAAAAAGGCCGACATAATTAATCTTATTCTGAGAATAGAAAGAATTTTTTCCCCCCATTTAATGCCGCTTGCTAATGACAAACATTTGATTGCAGCTCTTCTTCTTTCGTAACTCAAGTTTTTGAAAAAAATGAGAAGTTGTTGGACTTGCTTTTGAAGGGGGAACTTTTACCTCGCATTTTGTTTTAAAGTTCAGGAAGTGGACAGAATGGAAAGCTTTTCATGCATAGAAAATGCTTTGTTGACATATTTTTATAAAAAAGACTCAAGCCACTAAGTCTCCCAAAGGATGCAATAAAGCACTATTTTAACGAGTTTTTTTAAATGTAATTTTAGCTTTTAATGCATTTCAAAAAGCTGATTAATTAATTCAAGTGAGAATGATATAGAAAGAAAAGAAAGGTTAAAAAATTTGACGATGTGATTCTTTATATTAGCTTAAAAAAATCACCCAAAATTTCTCTTGTCTTGTTAAATAAAAATAATATCCGATGCTGCTATGTGATAAAATCATGTCTTATATTTAAGTAAAATTTAAAAAATATATATAAACAATTGTTATATACTTGCGGCAGTAAAATTTCATTGTTATTATTAAATTTTTAGCCCAAAAGGGACGTTAGTCCCGAGTGAGATATTAGTATCGAAACAGCATTTTGCGTTGAATCACTATAAACGGCGTTCAAATTGTTGCCACCAAATATTATCGCTGTTACAAATTCATATTCAGAATATGCTTTCCAAGAATATATAGAAAATTAAAATTTGCTCCAATGACTGCTAATATCTTTAATGCGACAACTATATGCAACGCCATGAAAAATAATGACTTGAATTTGTAATAGACTTTTCAGTCACTCTTTCAATCTGGTTATTTCTTAATTCTAGCCTGAAGACTGTAATTTCTCTATAATAAATCTTTATGAAATGCGTCACTTCAAAATTAATATCTCTGTTAGGAGATTCTTGTTCAAATTTTATGATGCTAAATTTTAACGGAAAAAAAATTTGAAAGGTTTCAGATTTTAAATTACGTCCAAACGGGCGTTCTTTTAACGTTTTGTGTGTTACTTATTAAGTACCATGTTCAACGTACTCAAACCCTAAAATTTAGTTCAACAACAATATCCCAAAGTAATTTCAAAATGAGCCTATCTTTAGAATTTCCGATACACAGTACCGCGAGTTGGAGGTAAAAAGTTTTTTTCCCCCCCTTACAGTGTTGCCATTGCTCGCATTGAAATCGTTTAGATTTTTAATCGAAAATTCCTTGAAGCGTTACAAAATATGAAATGTGTAATAAAACAAATTTCAAAATCAAATTAGGGCTTCCACAAGCCCATATTCTATGGAAAGTTACGTAATTCAAAATTCGACGGCTTTAGGTACCGTCGGTTTATCACAATGCGAGAAATATACATACATTTATGCACATTCCTCATTATTTAATTCCTTTCAATATAATACACGGCGATAATATCGGGTGGCAACAATTTGAAAAGGATTCGCCGTTTATAGTTTTCAACGCAAAACGCCGAAACGAAATGAGTAGTCCTTCGGGGCAAATTGCCTCTTTGAACTAATAAAATGAAAAGTGGAAGTAAAATCTTTTATCTAATTAGAATAAAATCGAAATTTAGCCAAATCAATAGAAAGGAAGTGATGCTATCTCTTTCTGTAGAGAGATATCATGCTTTCAGGATTATTAAACTTACGCGAATACTGTAATCGTTGCTTTCTTCATGCTTACTTTAGTTTGTAGAATTATTAGATTTTTATGACGAAGGAAACATGAAAAATGAGCACTGCCCTCATCGGGACTCGAACCTGGGCCTCTCGAAAACGCGCCGAGTGTGCTAACCTTTACATCACGAAGGTATGCAGAAAGGAGGCAGAAAATACGTTATACACTCCAATCGTTGTTTGAACTGTGGAGAGGTGATGGATACTGAACACTTCCTCGAGACATGCTTATTATTTCAGAATTTCAGAAATGAGTTTAAAATTAATTTAACGATCCTTTTTTTTCCTTTATCCTCTTTTTGAATTTAAAAATCAGCGTCTCCAAAGTTTATTTTTTGTTTTTCGCACTTTTCACTCTTTAATTAATTTAAATTATCCTGTCAGTGAAATACAGGCCATATAGATATCTGTATTTTTGTTTAAATTCTTTTTTTTTTGAAGGGGGAATGCTTTTTTTTTGTTATTTACGAAGAGTGAAATACTACTGAGTTGCAAATTTAGTTTGGTTAATTGAATATGGCAAAGGACTCTAAGGCTATCTTTCTAATGAGAGGTATGCTTTTGTGAAAGACTTTCTAAGGAAAACTGGCTCAGCTCTACCTTATACATGGCAGAAAACCACGAAAATGCCCATGCAGCCAGGATTCGAACCCTGATCGAATAACCAGTGCTCAGCGGTCTTAAACACTCAACCACAGCTGGCTAATTACCAGAAACCAGAAAATGGCAAAAACCTATTTAACAATATTTGGTAGCGTAGGCTTTAGCGAAAAATTACCTATTTACATGCTCTTCATTGAGAAAAATTTCAGATTGTTCGAAACATGTATGTTAAATTCTCAAACTTATAAAATCATGATTTATTCTTTTAGTGAAGTAGCCTTGTAAGAAAAACCGTATGAGCCTACTTCTTCTTATTCAATGTAAAATCTTCAGACTGCGTCGATGTGTCTGCGCTATGTTAAAAACTGGAGAGATTTATGGCGAAACTGCATCTGTTTCTTTCTGGCAACTCAAATCTCCATGTTTTTACAGCCGGTAGTTTAGAAAAACAAATTCTTTTCTTAATATAGTCAAAATAAATTGATATTTTTAAAATATTTCCGAAGAACATCAAGTACTGCTTGGAAGTTGATGGTTGCCTTGCACTTTCTCTGAATCAATTATCGAAGTTTCAAAGAACCTCGGAAAATATCTTTTGATTCGCGACTGTCTGAGACGAACTGAAAACGACGCATTTATCTAAGTAGTAAAATGTTCGTTTCAGTCTCGACTTATTACGGTTGATTGGGTGTCATATGTGATGGATATATTTCGGGCCGCAAAGAACACCTTCTAATCGTTTACACACTTCAAGAAATTGAATGTCTTGTCTCGTTACACCATCTCGTTTCAAGACTCCCGGCAGAGGGCGCGATGAAATGGAACTAATTGGGCACGTGGATGAAAACCGCTGTGGATGATGAATGGGCTGCTGAGCGGCTTCAGGCGTTTCCAGGAATTACCGGAGAAGCGGAACCAAAATCGAAAGTAAGCTAAAAGAAACCTCATCCAACATCAGCAAAGAAAACCGCTAGTGTTTTAAATAATAAGGACGCATTTAAAATTTTCACGAGCGCTTTTAAAATCCCATCCATCCTTTCGGTTCCGACCGCAAAAGCGAAGAATTTGTTGTTGTTGAAGACGGTGGGCTTCCTAATTATTTGTTTAACTGACGCGCTTTTGAAGTTTGAAAACGGACATACCACGTCATCGACTAAGTATGTTCAGCTGGAGATATTTCAACAACTCAGAACACAAGTGAAATTAAAATACACAGCATTTGTATTAATTTGATTGCATTCATAAAGATATAAGGTATTCCTCCCGCCTTCTTCGCATGCCTTCGTGGTTCCGTGGTTCG
Source organism: Stegodyphus mimosarum (assembly GCA_000611955.2). Lineage (NCBI taxonomy): Eukaryota > Metazoa > Arthropoda > Arachnida > Araneae > Eresidae > Stegodyphus > Stegodyphus mimosarum. Next base: position 753,316 of record KK119094.1, read on the forward strand.
AGTTCCGACGAGAGCATTGCTCATTTTTCATCTCTCCTGTTTCGAAGTGACTTGTAAGATTTATCCCAAGATTACTAACAGTTATTTTAAGCTTTGTATCTTTCCTATCGTATTCTAATTTCAGCTTACAGTTTCCTCCCTGAATGTAAATTCAGAAACGCAGGTAATGCAAATGAGAAAGAGTACTATTTAAGTTGTGACTTCACCGACTTCGAGAGACAGAGTCTGATTCCCGGATTAGCGCGCGTTTGCCTTCTGGAAATTCCTGAAATTCGTTTTGGGAAAAAGAGTCCTTTAGTCTGTACTTACGTAGAGATGTCAAGCAAAAACTTTGTTAAATTGGCATTCGATAGCGGTTAAAATGGATGTATATGTTGAAATGTCATAGACGAAATTTTTCACAATAATAATACGTCCTTTTTACTTTGTACAAGGAAGTAAAAGAGCAATGTTTTTATAAAAAAAATCACAGATACGTTTTCAAATACACTGACTACAAATAAGTATTTGGACACCTGTGATAGAAAAGAAAAACTAACTTTATTCAAAATCAATAGTTAGTAGAGCCTCCACGAGAGGTAATTACAGCACGGGTAGCGCACCCCTGAATTCGGTGATGCAACTCGTCCCAGAGGTTCTCGATAGGGTTCAGGTCTGGACTTTGGGAAGGCCAGTCCATTCGATGAACTCCATTGGCACCATACCAAGCCTTGGTTAATGTCGAAACATGACAACTGGCATTGTCGTCCTGAAAGTAACAGGGGTACAACCCGTAAAACTGCCACAACGTAGGAAGCATATTGTCATCCAAAATAGGGCAGTAGGCATCGGAGTTGAACTTACCATGAATGGGGACCAAGGGTCCCAGCTCATACCAGGAGAAACACCCCCAGACCATAATTCCACCTCCGCCGAACTTGACTGTTGGCACAATGCATTCTGGCAGAAGACGTTCTCCAGGTAGACGCCAGATCCAGACCCTGCCATCCGAACCGTAAAGGGTGAACCTTGATTCGTCACTCCAAAGAACCCGTTTAAACTGATCTACGGTCCAATTTCGATGTGCTTTGCACCACATAAACCGAGCAGCGCGGTTGGACTTTGTGATCAAAGGCTTATGGGCAGCAGCACGACCATGAAAACCATGCAGATGTTCTTCCTTACGGATGGTATTCATTGAAACAATACTCCCGGATGCCTGTTGAAACTCCTCCCGGATGAGGCCCATCGGTTGGGTGCGGTTCTTCCGAATTTCTCTGGACAGCACTCGTTGGTCTCTATCTCCCAGTTTCGTTGGTCTGCCGACTCGGGGCACATTCCGACAATCACCGCTCACCTTCCACTTCTTAATCACATAGGCCACTGTCGATTTTGGGTACTTCAGATCCCTAGATATGTCCCTTAAGGATCGGCCACATTTGTGATACCCGATAATTATACCTTTCTCGAAATCAGAGAGCTTCGAACTGCGAGGCATCTTGCATGCGACTAAAGCCGATGCTGTTTCCTACACGATATATACCGGCGGAGTCCGTGACTTACTTTAGGACCGCAGATATCGTCATTTGCATAGGTGTCCAAATACTTATTGGTAGTCAGTGTATTAATTTGCATGTGTAGATTAACAAACCAGCCGAGAGCAATTTTCGCACGAGTCGTAGTTGCGGGAGACAAGGTTTTAGAAAAGTTTCGTCCTGAAGAATAGCAGTAAGAACAAGTTGAATTTCCCACTGCAGAGACATGTACTTACTTTAAACTTTTAGAATTTTGCACGCGCTAAAATGGCAGTTTAACAAGCGGTACATAAGACTGGTAACAGTGTCATAATGTCTTTAAAACGGTGTTCCATATTGTTAGATTTCCGGTCTGATAGCGGATCTTGTTAAAAGTTGATGACAAGGAAAGACACAGTTCTCTTTTGTTAGCTAGAATGTAGAAATAAAGCAAGAAATAAGAAGATTTTAGTGAGTAATTAAAAAAAAAGGAGTATCCAAAGAACTCAAGGAAGAGAAATAAGAATTGAAGGACTTGCAGCAAGAAAGGCCCAGCTCCCCATTTTTAAATTTTCAGAAAAAAAAAATTGAGTTATATTTTAAACGTTTGTCCTCGTTAAAAGTGCTAGTAAAATGATTTTTTACGGCTATTCCAGTGCCTTTTTACTGCAATGTAAAGAGTGTGTGTACACAACAAATAATATGTTGTGTACACCACATGACTTCCTTGCACGGAATACTAAATTGTACGCACATTTTGCAGCATTTCATTTAAACCTTTTTCCTCCAATTTCATTAGAGATAGATTTCTCATTCAATTAATTCAGTTTTTCGCGGCAAGGCAAAAATACGTGATAACTCAAAATATTTTGTTTAAAAATTGAAAGATACAGAAAATCATAAAACACTAAATGCAGTTAAAACAATTAAAAAAATTTACACTTTAAATTACAGTTTCTACTCAAAAACAAGCAAATCGGCCAGTAGGCAACAAGACAGATTTTTCGGTGCACAAAATGGGAGTTTAATTTTGATCCTACTCGGCAAAAAGACACTGAAAGTGTAGAAAGACTTAATTCACTATTCTGCTAAGTTTCAAATGTAAACAAATATGGCTGCTATGGTAAAAAAATGCATTTAGCGGCACTTAAACAACTTTTAAATTGCTGATTGTCTGACATACTATATGATTTATAAAGACTACAAAATTATATAGATATTTCTAAATATGAAAATCATATCACATATATTTTTAACTTTGTCTGTATGGAATGTATCTGATGAAAGATCGTTTTCGGTATTAAACCCGTGTAAAAGTACTTCTTCAGTTGTAGTGTACATATAACAAAATGCGTTGGACAATATTTATTACGAAGAAATAGTTGAAAAATTAGCAGAATTGAAAGAGAATTTTTGAATTAATTTCATAATAATTTTTTCAAAACTACGCATTTGACATTTAACAGAATAAATTCCGTTTCCTTAATTTCCGACATACAAGCATAAAGTTCCAATGCTATTGATTATATTGATACATAATCAAAAGCATGTTTATAATTATACTAGCAATAGAAACTGTATTAAAGATTGTTGAAAACCTAACTATTTTTTTTAATTGTTATTATACACCTATCCTTTATGATTTTGTTAGAAAGTTGTCGTAAAAATTACATAAGACTCCGGGTGTAGGGATTCCGGCAAGAAAAAATGTCTAGGGCCCCAAAATAGGTTAATCCGTCCCTGTATGAATGTATGCATGTTTCTCGCAATGTGAAAAAACAAAGGAACCTAGGACCATCCAGTTTTGAATAAGGTACTCCTCGATTCGAACATGGGCAGCTAGAAGACCGAATTTTCAATTTCGAATTTCATGTTTTGTAAAACTTTTACGGATTTTTGATTAACAAACTCAACGATTTCAAAGCCAGCAGGGGCAACACTGCACGGGAAAAACAATTTTATCTCCAGCGCGCGAGACTGGCTGTCGAAAATTCTAAAGCTATGCTGTTTTTAAATATTTTGTGATTTTGGCGTTGATTCGAATTTTTACGTGGCGTAAGCGTCAACGTGATATTTAATCAACACACAAAATGTTAGTAATAAAAAGACAAGAAATAGATTTTTAAAGCCATCTTAGTAAGAAACATTGATATGATGAACTGAGTCAAGACTGGGAAAAAAAAAACTAATAAACTAAAAAAAAAAAACTAAAAACTAAACTGGTGACTATAGTGCTTTTTAAATTTTTTGTAATTTTCCTTTGAATTCTAATTGGCGTACTTGCGAAGAAAGTGTTGCTTAAGAATAAAGTTAAAATGACAAAAAAATGGGTTAGCAGAAATGAGTGTAACATGAGACTGGGAGCTCAGCGATAGCCCAAAACACTTCACAAACTTTTTGGACAACTGCTAAAATCTGAAATCTGTCAGATTTTTTTTTGTTTATTACTATTTCTACTAATACGAATTCTGCCGTTAGCAACAAAGGATAATGTGCTTTCTTTAGTTTTAATCTAAGCAGAAAATAATTTATTCAGTTTCATAAGATGACATTACAGCAGTTCCTTTTCATTTTATTCACAACAAGTTTGGGTAAAATTATCAGTGAACATATATAACATATTTGCCGATTACCTAAAACCAAAAGCAGAGTACAAAAAAAAATACATTTTTGTAATGGAAACATTGATATAGTAAGTTAAAATTTATGCTTTAAAATTAATTGAACTGTATTTCAGTTTCAGAATATTAAATAAATTAATTAAAGTAAAATAAAATTTAATTTACGAAAGTCTAATATTTCTAGTAAAAATCTCTTAAAGCAAAACCTTAGACACATTGGTAATATCTATTTACAAAAATAAGACACTCTACCCGAGTGTTTTGTAAGAATTATCAAGAAAATAAAACAGAACTTACCAAAAGACATTTGACAGAATATAAGGATTAACGATGCTATACACAATGCTGAAAAAGAGAAAGAAGTTCAATAAGTTTCGCATACAAAATCTGAAAGAACATTAAATACAGCTTTACACCACATAATTGGATTTATTCAGAAAGTAATAAACGTGGAGAATTTTTTTTTATGACTACAACTTAAAACTAACAGCTTCAGCCTTAAAATCAACAAGAGAGCCATCTGGAAATTTGTGGAAGAAATTTTCATTTTATTCCGTGCATAATCTCGAATAAGTCTTTTTGATATTAGGCAAATTGATTTCCCGCGTTTCTAGTGATTACTTTCTGCATTAATGTATTAAAAACACAAGACTAGCTATTGGCAAAGTCATTCGGGAGCCTTCTTCGAAACTGAAAGAGGGGTGATATCTTATTGAAGGGGAAGTTATTATTGGCAACTGATTTGTTAGTCTTTTGAGACCCAGTTATGTTTCTGAAGTTTCCAGGCCCAATTTAGTTCTTAATTTTTCGCTTTTTTTTTCATTTCTGTGTTCTAGGCACAGGTATAGATAAAAGTATGGGGGACACTAATGATGTACCATGGGTCAACTGGTTATGCCTTCCCATACTAACGTTGTAAGGTTTTAGTTTAAACTACCAAAGTTTTATGTTAATTTTCTCTTTCCTGTAAACTCTTATTTCAACTTCCCGTTAGAATGAGCCCGCGTTTCAGCTTTATGCTAATTTGAAGTGGAGCCAAGTTTTATATTTAAAAGGTTAGCGAGTAACTTCTCGGTGTGAGAGAGCTTTTAGTCTCAGATCACTGCGGCTCTGTTCTACGTGCGCCTGACTAGCTAGTATTTAAGTTCTAAGCCTTAGCGCTGTTACACTATTACTTATTGAAGTAATCTAAGTGCGTTAGTATTAGCTAAATCTTGCTACGCACCATTCATAGTTTAGCATAGAGGCCAACCTTGCGTTTATAGCTCTGAGAGCAACGACTTCTTAATTTTCTACTTAACTTAATTTTAAATTATTTGATTGTTCAGTTTGGACCCAAGTGCGGTCATTATTTTCTGTTATCCCTCCCGAGTTGGGAAGTGGCTGTAAATAGTGGTTTAATAAAAGGGGATTTTAAATCGTTCTTACGTGCAGTTATTCTACCATTTAACCACAGGTTTTCTACCACAGAACATAGCTGCATTCAGCTCCCTTTTCGAGATCAAGACTTTGTTACAGTTACGAATATGTTCCCCAAAAGTAATTCACAGAACACTCAGTCCTGACAACGTTTTCAAAAAAAGATTCAGCTTTAGTAGAATTAGCAAAAAAATGTTTCTAAATGATCTTGAGCAGCGATTTTTAACCGGCGGTATGCAAAAGAAAAATAGGTGGTACGTAAAGGAACAAAGTATTTTTAAGTATTAAATTCAAAATGATCGTGAAGAAAAGGAACAATTGATAGAAATTTCCTGTAATAGAACTTTGTAGAGACATTAGGTATTTGGAAGCAGGAGATATGAAAAATAAGCAACGCCTTCGCCGGGAAGCATATAAGCATTCTGTACCGCGCCACGCACATAGGAAAAATTTCCTCCTCGTGATTGGATATGGCCTCCAATGACATCATTTCTTCTACGCTTGGGAACGCCTTGACTTTGCTTGGGCTCGAGGTTACACCGCCATACCGTTTGTTTACATTTTAATAGCAGCACCGAAGAGATAATTATGTGCGCTGTACTTTTCTTGCTATGGGATTACACTTTTTGCAACACCATAGCGTGGTGAATTTAATATAAAAAATATAGTGGTTTTTTCCCCTAGAGACAAAAAATATTATTTCATGCTCATTATATATCCATTTTCTACAGATGCAATCTCCGTAAGCATGAGACAAATCAGTTTTCTAAAAATTACATCGGGAGCTAACATAGTACACAGTAAATTCACAATATTTATAATCGGTCAGAAAAAATAAAATTTATTTTTGATGATTACTATAGATTTGGAACAGAGAAATAGGATGCATATTTTAAACTGAATAATATTACTTTATGAATATTGCCCATTTTTTTAATGTGTACCATCTTTTGTATCTTTGCAGTAAAATAGTGTTTGTCAGAGAAAGAAGTTTCTTTTTATATACATGTGTATTATATTCAGCGGCAATACTGAATGCACATTTTTCTTTCATTTAAGGCAACAGAATATTAGAAATGACATGGACACTAACATGGAAATAACATAACATTTGCAACGGAAATATTTTCTGCAATGTGAAAGGAAAAGAATGCAATTATAATAATATACTTAATAGCAGACGATGTCTTTACAGTCGGATCGAGATCGTTGCGTTTTGGTTTTTGCTCTAAATTCACGAACTCAACTATATATATAATCTAAGGGCTTAAGATTGTTTCTGATATTAACAGCATGTTTGAAAAATTTTATAATTTTACTATTCTATGAAACAGAAAGCCATATGCAGAACGCTGCGGTTAAAGTTTTACGTTTCAAAGAAGACAAACGATAATTTTCACGCATCCGTGTCTCTCGTGCGCGTCATTCAAGGAAAACAAAACGGTAAGAATTCCACCTAAAAGCATATCCAATCACAAGTACGGATTTTTTCCTATGCGCGTGGCGCGGTACAGAATGCTTATATGCCGCCGGGACACAGACCTCTCGGTTGTGGGTCGAGTGTGCTGACTACTACAATACGAAGGCATGCGCAGAAGGTGGGAGAAATACCTTACATACTCCCTCTTTTAAAGTGTGACTGGGGTTCAGGGGACCCAATCGCTAAATCCCGGTTGTGGAGAACCATCATCCACTGATCTGTGCTTGTATTTACGGACAGAATAAAGGACTATTTTTATTTTCCAAAAGGGATTGTTAAATGGATTTAAAAAGGAATCAGAAGAGATATTTTCCTTCAAGTCTGTACGTATGTTCTTGAAGTCTGCTTGTACACGTTCCGTGAAGTCTCTACGTACGAAACGTATATATATATACCTACTTTATTACGCAGTTCGGTGAGCTCAGATATTTCATTCTTATATTAGGCATTTTTTTGCTTTAAAAGTGATTGAATTATGTTGTTCTTATGTTCCCGTTAAGGTTTTTATGCCTTTAATTAATTTGCAAGCAACAGCTGTACAATTATCAACAATTCAAAAGTAGCATCGAAATTTCTAAACATATCCTGCCATGTGGCTTTTAAAAAATTTGTGATTTTTTTGTGTGACTGGTATATGGCGTTAGAATGAAGGAAACTATGCTTAATGATAACTCTAAAAAGACCAAAAAAATTGTTCGCAGGAGTGAGTACAAGATTTGAATGGTAGACGGCGAGCTCATCATGTAATTTATTGAGCAATCTGTAAAGTGTACCTATCAGTCATGCAGTTTTTCTAAGCAGAATTTCTATTTTTAAAGTACAATTAATTCTCAATTTACAGTTACATTTGAAACTCTTAGAATAGTGAATTAAATCAGTTAGTTCACCAACTTCAATGCCATTTTGCCCAGTGTGACCAAAAGTTAACTTTTCGATTTTTTGCACCCAAAATTTGATCTTACAGCTGAAATGTTTATTTTTGCGTAGGGACCCTAATTTTAATTGCAAAAATTTCTTTTTTTAATTGTTTTTAATTGTATCGGTGTTTTAGGTTTTTCTGTATTTTACAGTTTTCAATGAAGATAGAGATTTTATGCATCTTTCTCTTGCCGCCATGTGTAATTGAATCAGAAATATATTTTTAATGAAATTCGAGGTAATAAGTTTAAATGAAATGCAGCAAAAAATGTGTAATATAATTTAATAGACCTTTCAAGGAAATCATGTGGTGTAGCCCACAGAAAATGGGAAGTCCACCATTGCCCAACGGAATGAAACTGCCGAACACTGCCAGTTCTGAAATGCAACAAATGGATTACAGGTTTTCACGATTTCACCCTACCTGTAATGTAAATAAGAATTATTCCCTTTCTCCATGAAAATATCTCTCTTTTTAGACAGAGAACACTAATATTGCAAATAAAGGAAAGCAACGGTAACATAGCAACAAGTATTGTAAGGATTTTAAGTTTAACTAACGTTTATTTTATTTTAAAACTTTACTATCATCTCTTATTTTCCACTTCCGGCCAGAACTAACGCGTGAATATGTTAACGCAAATTGTACTTGCTAACGCTTAAGTATTTAAGCTGTGGCTTTTTGCCAAGAGCAGAAGGAAGGAGAGAGAGTCCTCTTGCTACGAGTCTTCACGCGAGCTTGCCATCAGTTACTGTCCGCCTTAAGGCCAGAGGTTTAAATCCTCTTGAAAGTTAAAGACGTATTGTAGGTTTCCGCAGTTTGCGTACTACAGACGTAGTCATTTAAAAGGCCAGTCTTAGTATTAGTCATCTGTGTAAAATATTAAAAGTTAGCTCTTATTTAAATTTAGTTAGTTAGTAGTCTTATATTCTTTTACGTTCAGGCCACAAGTGGTTGGGCTTTGAATCCCGAAGTTCGGGTACGCTTGTAAAATCGATATGCAAATAAAGGGTAATTTGAATCCTTGTTATCTTTGTTTTATCTTCTACTCACGTACGAACATAGTTTTTAGTAAGCTCCCTGTTCCTACTTAGGACTCCGGTTATGTTTGCAAAATTAATTAGAAGAAACAGTAGTCCTGATAGCATATCACATAACTTTTCTTCCAAAAACGATATCTTCGAAAGATATCGATTTCTTCCAAAGTGTTGGAATCGATAGTTAAGATTATATTTCATTCATTTAAATTTCTGGGTGATTCAATAATTTCATCTCATCATTTATAATTATGGGGCTACTGTTAACGACGATTTAAAAACTTCTTATTTGGTAGATGTCGCACAACAACTAAAAAATTGATGGATTTAAAAAAAATCCTCCAAACTTCAATATATTAAACAATGATCCCCAAGGAATTCAGTTGGGAAAAGTAGTTTTCTATCTATTCAGTGGTGGAAAGAGTAAATTTCTGTGAAGATTAGCTTGATCGTTAAACGAGAATTTATTAAAAAAAATACACTTATAAAAAGTGTACGGAATTTTGAAACAAAAATTGCTGCAGAATATACATGTGTAAAAGCAAATGCACATGCGCAGACTTTCAGGAAAATATAGTTTAGTATGATTTCATTTATTTGATTACAGCAAAGAACTCGAGGGCTATCTGTCTAAGGAGAGGAATGCCTTCGTGACGTGCGTCCTAAAGGAAACTGGCTCATAAACACGTTACACATTTGGAAAATGGCGAAAACGGCCACGCAGCCAGCCCATTTGCTGGATTCGAACCCCGGACCGATCTACCAGTATTCAGCGATTTAACCGTTCGGCCGCTAGTGGGCAATAGGGAAATGTAGTATTAGGATATAAGAGGATTAAAACTTAAACTTCAAGATCTGATGCACAAAATAGTCAAAAATAAAAAAAAAATTGATGTGTATACCATATGATTTTCTTGTACGAATATTCAGTTATGCGAATTTTTTCTCATTTCATTTAAACCTATTCCCTCGAATTTCATTAGACATATATTTTTTATTCAATTCATTCAGTTCGCACTTTGTAGCAAGGGAAAAGTGTATAAAACCTCAAAATATTTTCATTAAAAATTGAAAGCTATAGAGAAAAGCATAACATACCAGATACAGTTAAAACAACTTTAAAAATTTTTTTACAATTACAGTTAGACTGTTTACGCAAAAACAAGCAGTTCTACCAGCAGGCAAGAAGGCAGATTTTTCGAGGCACAAAACTAAACTTTCCCTTTTGGTCTCGTTCGGCAAAAAGACATTGAAGGTGCAGAAAGACTTAATTCACTATTGTGCTGAGTTTCGAATATAAACAAATATGGCTTGCTATAGTAAGAAAAATTAGGATTAGCAGCACTTTAACAACTTTTAAATTGTTAGCAATTCTACAACTATTGCATGCAGATTAACTAAAGGCATAGACACATTAACCGGAAGCTAAGAACAACATAATTCAATCATTTTTAAAGGAAAAAATGCGCAGTTTACCAACACATAAGAATAAAAAAAAACTAAACTCACTGAGTTTACCAACATTAACACAGTGGGTATAATTTCAACGTTCTCAGACTATTCGTTTTTGAGTTATGAGCGATACATACATACTCACATGCGTACATACGTAAGTATAGACGCTCCCGGAAAAATCTCTTCTGAATCCATTTTATGTCAGTTTTATAATTTTTTTGGGGGAAAAGAGTCCTTTATTCTGTCTGTATGTACAGATGTCACCCCAAAACATCGTTAAATTGCATTCAGGAGCAGCCAATATGGTTATTTTCTTTGAAATATGGTACCGGGAATTTTTCGCGATTTAAATATTTCGTTTACTTCATACAAGGAAGTAAAAATTGCTAAATATTAAAACAGTGTAAAAGATAAAGCAACATAGGAGAAAAGTACCAACAAGAGTCAAGCCTGTCCTTTGTTTCAAATACGGCCGTGTGCGAAATTTTCGGGAAACATATCAGGATAGAAAGGGATTAAAACTGAACTGCGAAATCTGACTCAACAAAGAGTAAATACTGAAACGGTATAAGAAATAAAACAAAATATAATACAAACAGCAAGAAAAACCAAGCCTGCTCCTGGTTTTCCAAATGATTTTTTTTCCTATTAGATTTTATTTTGGTTCCTGATATTTCATAAATTGCGTAAAAAAACAACAATTTACCTGAAAAATAATTGAAAAGGACTGAATACGTCTAGATAACGAGTTACGCTCAGACCAAAAATAAAATTAAATGAACTCGCGTTTCGAAACAGTTTTTTTCCGAAGTCGCTATTATTATGACTATTATGATACAGATTCTATGGCCTGGAACATTTGGATCGAACATGCTACATACAAGTACGTGGATTAATACGCTGACCCCCAGGATACATAAAATGAGGACCACGTTCGATGTCAGAGTCTCTTACTACGTCAACGAGGTCATCTGAATTCTATTCACGTAACTGCTGGAGGTATGGGGAGAAGATGGCCATCACGTACCAAATCGAAAGCCTCCGCTCAGTCCATCTTGGAGCGAACAAATGGTTCAACCCGAATCCATCTTATTCGATTTGAAATATTGCCCACGTGATTCAGGACATTCCGAAGTATGGATCACGAATTCTGATGTTCTATTAAACGCAAGAAGAATGAAATTTCATATCGCGATGTCCGCCTGAGGGGAGGCAGAATGCTTATGCGCGATGGGAGGACATTAAGTAACAACACGGAAATGACTGGAAGCAGCTATTTCCGAACCCCCTCCCGTACTCCCCGGAAAGACATGGCTTTGATCAAGTCTTTTGGTTACCTCCCCCCTCCCTTGGGAAGATAAATAAAGTTCAAGAGTCATATGTCTCCCAGGTTCATGTTCTCTCGTATACTCCATGAACATGAGTAGCACGTGCTTTATACGTCCAGGTCACGTCACTGGCGTGATAGTCCATATCCTGATTTGGTTTCGGGATTTCTTTTGTAGATGAATGGTACGTCCAATAAGCCTAGTGCAATATGTGACTGTACGTACACGCGGACGAATAACAGCAACGTTTCTCGACGACTTTGTGCCATTGATTTTTTTCGCATGAAGACGGGAAAAAATGACTATATGATTTTGTGTTACAACTCAACGTCTAGGAAGAATCTGTGGTTGAAAATGTTTCACAAGACTTCCATTTAAGATGGCTAAAACTCGCATGCACGCTATTAGCAACATCTCATCTTAAATGGGGTCATGCATTGGTGTTTTGTTCACATTCTATAACACACGGACATTTGTCACTGACTCTGTAGACTTTCCCTTATTTTGTTTAGCAAATTATTTTAAGTTTGATACCTTTCCTGAACTCCTCAAGTTCCCTCGCATTTCCTCGCCAGGATGTAAATTTAAAGTTAAGTGAAGTGAGTATTTAAACGGGTGAATCTCTGAGTTTGTTCAGAGCTTGTTTTCGCTAGCCAGCGCACGTTTCGTTGCTATCTCGCTGTTACTCTACTAGCTCCTTGGCCATTTCGAATAATTGTCACTCTTTTTAGGTTTGTGAGTCAACCTAAGTTAGCCGTAACTTAACGTGATAATCCAGCACTATTCTAATTAGACTTTGTATTGATTTATATTCTACCCTGAAGTTTCACCGCAAGTTGACGGTGTTATTGTAAAGCACAAAGTACGTGCTCTTCTATTCTCTTACTTAGACTTTATAATGGATTATTTTCACCCTTCTTCTGTGCTGGTATTATTTCACGCCTGTGCGAGAATTCGCCAGGTTCACTGTAGGGTCTAGTTTAGTTACGTGAAACAGAAGAGACAGATCTTACAATTTTCTTCACGGAATGTGTACACTTCAAATTTGTCACTCAAAGTGTTCTTGAGAGATTATCATCAGCGCATGAGGCGTACAATTTTAAGCAATTGTCTCGGCTCCCCTGTTCGTGTTGTGGCGGAGTAAGTGATTAATCCGTCAAGCTGCCAACTGGAAGATCTGTGATTCGAATCCCCCTGACAGCACAGCTCTAGTGCCTCCTGCTCCGAAGTGTCTAATGGACTCTACAGGAGAGCAGAAACTAACATGCCGTGGGCGATAACTTGTCACCACATGGATTTGGTCGACTGGGTCTCATGCTTATTCCCCAGTCGTCGTTTAGGTGTGTGTGTGTGTGGTGGGGAAGAAAGTAAGGAATTTTCGCATTTCCCTGTGTGTGCTGCCGCGGTGAAAGTAGTTAGAACATCTAACTGCATTACTTCGAATCCCTGCGAAGGTATATTTGATTTTAACCTCTCTTGCTTCGAAAGCCAAATGGTCTTAATACAATATCCTCCGATTCGCCTTCTAGAATGTTCCAGGTCAGTTTATAATCGAGATTTTGTAACTAGCTCTCGTGCTGCTGGCTTTAGTAAATAATCCGATCCAATCAGTTTTTTCTAATCCTCAGAAACTTATAAGATATTTCTTCCGCCTTCTTCGCATGCCTTCGTGGTGTAGTGGTCTGCAGGCTCGACGCGTAACCGAGAGGTCCGTGGTTCGATTCCCGGCGAAGGCGTTGCTCATTTTTCATGTCTCCTGCTTCGAAATTACCTAATGTCTCTACAAACTAAAGTTAAGTTTTTAAATTTAAACCTCGAAAGAAAACGTGAGTGGCAGAAATAGAGGAAGAAGCTTACAGTGATGGCCATTTCTTTGCACCTAGCATTGATATAAATTGTCTAAATAAAATTTTTAATAATTGGATAAAGTTGCTTCACTTGAAAGAACGTCTTTTGCTTCATCGACATGCTTGTCTGTAAGTGCAAATAAGACCGCTCGGTACTGTCAAGTTAAAAGAAACTACTTATTTGGTTTCGATTTTACTGGAAGCCTATCTGTGTGAGAGGAAGGATGGCTTCGTGGAGGACGTTCTAAGAAAAACTGGTTTGTATACACTTTACACATGGGTTAAAAAAATGCCCATCACCAGATTCGAACCCTTTCTCGGCAGCCGGTTGGGCACACTACTTAGTTGGAAATACGAAAATGATATCAATTTCTTTGACGCAAAGGTTATACCTTTAACAGTAAAGCAAGTTAAGAAGTTTATTAATTTAAAAGTTATGATCGCTATTTGTAAAGTATATATCCCAGCTTTTATCTACTGACTACAGTACGGTGCATCTCTATCGAACAAAAAATATTTTATATAACAAACTATAATTTGTAAGTTTCGTAATGTAACATTTTATGCACTAAACTTAAAAAAGTTTCCTTCTATTCTCTGTTGGATGTGCGCTTAAGCTTCGTCTGCTAATAAGTACCATTAGATTATACTGCACTAAATTGCTTATTAGAAAATAACTAGTAATTTATTGCAATATAATCTAGTTTTGAAGAACATATTGAATGTTTTTTAATTAAAGAGTATAAAACATATTAAGTAAGTTTCATTTAGAGAAAAAAACATTAGCCCTATAGGAACTTTAGTCCCGAATGGGATATTAATATCCAAACGGCATTTAGCTTTGAATCACTATCAACGGTGTATGTATCACTTATAGATTGTTGCCACTAAATATTATTACATTTAGAAAAAAATAAATAATGAAAAATCTGTATGGCAGTTTCTCGCACTGTGAAAAAACAAAAGTACTTAAAGACATCCAGTTCTGAACAACGTAGACCTCCATCCGAACAGGAGCATCTGGAAGCAAGAAATTTTAAATTAAGAATTTCTTTCATTATATGTTTCATATTTTATAAAACTTTAATGAATTTTTGATTAATAAAATCAATCTTTTCAGAGTAAACAGTGGCAACACTGTACGGAAAAAAATTTTTTTTTCCTCCAGCGTGCGAGACTGTCTGTCGTAGATTCTAAAGATATGTTGTTTTTAAATACTTTGTGATTTTGCTGTTGAATAGCATTTTATGTGATGTAAGCACCAAGAAAGTGTTATTTAATAAATAAAGTAACATATAAAACGCTAATAATAAAAAGCTGGAAAAAGTGCTTTGCAAAGTCATCTTAGTAAGAAAACTGAATACTGGCACGATGAATTGATAAAAGAGCGAAGAAAAATGTATGCGCTGCATCGGGAATTCTAACGTATAGTGTTATATTGCTTTTAAAACTTTTGTAATTTTGCTGTTGAACTGCATATGGCGTAAGTGTAAAGAAAATGATGCTTAATAATAAAGCTAAAAAGACCAAAAAGAAATCTGAAAGCTTTCACATTACGCCCAAAGGTGAGTTGTTTTAACTTTTCGTGTGCTTTATTTATTAAATATTACGTTCTTCGCACTTAAAATTCAATTCAACAGCGATACCTCAACATAATTTTTAAATGAGCATATTTTAAGAATTTTTAATACACAGTCTCTCGCGCTGGAGATATTTTTTTCTACTTTACATTGTTGCCATTCCTCGCTTTGGAAACGCTGGGTTTGTTAATCAAAAATGCTTTAACGTCTGACAAAATATAAAATAGATAATATAGCAAATTTCAAATTCTAAATTAGGGCTTCCAGATGCCCATATTCGGTGGACGATTACGTTATTCAAAATTTGATGGCTCTAGGTACCGCTGTTTTATCACAATGCGAGAAACACACACACACATATATATATACATATATATATATATTCATTTAATATATATATATATATACATATATAGTTTAGGGGGATTATAGAGATTAGTTGAAGCAAGTGCGACAGCAGTCTTATGACTGCGAACTCAGCGAGAGCATAGAAAACCATAACAAACCCTTTTGGGCAACAGTTAAAATCTGAAACCTTTCAGATTTTTTAACCCAAAAGAGTCGTTAGTCCCGAATGGGATATTAGTCTCTAAACAGCATTTTGCGTTGAATCGCTACAAACGGCGTATCACATTTGTTGTTTGTACAGCGTTTTGTAATTTCGAAAAAAGATTCGCGTCATGGCATTGGCGGCAATCCGGTTAAATTCATGGTTAAACATAATATTGCCGGTGAGATTTAATAGAATGGTACACATCTTATCGCCTATTTGAGAACAAACTACTTTCTTAAAAAAATATGTTAAAAATTGTTCCTATCGTCCATATTTATGTCAGAAGGCAAATTAAAATTTTACCGGAAAAAGGAAAACTTATCAGCTGGAATCCTTTCTTCGTACTTTACAAATAAAAGGAAAAAAATTAACTTTTTTGCTCAAAATCAGCTTATTGCAGTAGAAATGTCCTATTTCATACCATTTTGTTAAAAATATAGGCTACTTTCCTCAAGGCTTCTTAAAAATTCTAAATCGAGCTTTTACAATTAATAAAATTAATTGTTGTTATGATTGCGACGACTGTGTAAGTGAGGATTGTGTTGATGAGGATCAGACGTGAGAGCACATGATTTCTTTCTTGAAATGATATTCTCAGAATTAGAATTTTGAAAATTCTTATTTTCATAGAATGTAGAGACCTATATAGTTTGAAGTGAGAGAAAGAAAGCTTTCAAGTATGGTACTCATCTTAGTACAAAGTCATTAACATAAAGACATTAACACCATCTTACCGGTGCAAATTTTAACAAACATTTCTGTTGTGCCAAATATCGTCCGCTTCTTTAGAAGTCTTTAACAGCAAACTGCACTCTGATACCGTAATTAGTTCACTCAGAAGGTATTTTTTCCCTCGTTTCCGCGTGCCTACTTGGTGTAACCAGATAGCACGTCTACTTTACAATCGGAAGGTGCAGCGTTCGAATCAGCGGGGAAAGACACTTGTAAATTTTACATGTCTCCTGCTTCAAAAAAACCTGAATTCTTTACGGATTTCATATGATTTTTTTAAAAATAAATTTCAAATTTATAGAACATTCTGCGATGTGATGATGCTCTGTCCGAAGGTGGGATTTCTAATGACCTTTTAAAATTCATTTATTGACAATATTTCTTAACGAATAAAGAGGCTGTTTGCAAACGTTTTAGACGATTTTGCTTTGCAATAAAGAAAACCATCTGTTTGGAAATTTTTTAAATGCAACTTCAAAATTATCGTCCGATACTTTGTAAGGTTTTAGTTTAAACTAACAAAGTTTCATTTTAATTTTCCTTTCCTATGTGTTCTTATTTCAACTTCCCGTTAGAATGAGCACGCGTTTCAGTTTTATGCTAATTTGAAGTGGAGCCAAGTTTCTATTTAAGCGATAGGTAGGAACCTCTCAGTGTGAGAGAGCTTTTAGTCTCAGACCACTGCTGCTCTGTTCGACGTTCGCCTGACCAGCTAGTATTTAAATTCTAGGCCTTAGCGCTGCTACGCTATTACTTATTGAAGTCATTCTAAGTGCGTTAGTATTAGTTAAACCTTGCTACGCACCCTTTAGCATAGAGGCCCACCTCGCGTTTGTAGCTCTGTGAGCAACAATTACTTAATTTCTATTTAGTTTTAGTTTAAATTATTTGATTGTTCAGTTTAGATCCAAGTGCGGTCATTATTTTCTGTATCCCTCCCGAGTTGGAAATTGGCTGTATATAATTGTGGTTTAATAAAAGAGGATTTAAAATCCTTCTTACGTGCAGTTCTTCCGCCACTTAACCACAGTTTTCTACCACAGAACATAGCTGCATTCAGCTCCCTGTTCAAGATCAGGACTTAGATTATTTCACGAATATGTTCGCCAAGAATATGCACCGAACACTCAGTCCTGACAACTTGACAGTTTTATTTTCATGCAAAATGTACTTTTAAAGAAGCCACAGATGCTTCCATCTGTTGTCCTTTATCCGAAGAAAAGTATTCGTATCTAGTCATTAAAAAATGGTGTGAACGCCGTGATTTTTCGATATGTAAACCTACGATAGGTGATATTGACACCAAGAAAGGATAAAACGTCAAAGTCTAGCTTCAAGTGGAAAAATTGTTCCAAATACATATCCAAGGGAAAAAAAAAGGAACATTCGAATACTGCAAAGAGAAGGTTTTGAATGTTAAAAGACAATTCGCTAAGTCAAAGGACAATTGCAAAATAATCAAAATGCTCAGTGTCAACTGAAAACAAAGTGATTAATGTTGACTTGAATCTCAAAAAGGCGAAAACCCGTAACGTGCATCGTCTTCTCCACGGCATATCGTCGAATGAAGAACGCACTGCAGAATTCTTTATGAGAAGCATTTATCCGGACAATAATGGAAAAAATCTGAAGTGTTCACCACACGACATCGTTGCACAGAATTTTAAATTACACGCATTTTTTCCTGCTTTTCATTTCAACTTATCACCTCGAATTTCATATATTTCTCATTCAATTAATTCGGTTCTCACTTCGCGACAAGGCAAAAATACATAAAAACTCAAAATATCTGTACTAAAAATTGAAAGATAGAAAAACATAAAACACCAAATACAGTTAAAATAATAATTTGTTTATTTACAATTAAAATTACATTTTCTACGCTAAAACAAGCAATTGGGTCAGCGGGCAAGAAGGCAGATTTTTGGGTGCACAAAATTGAAAGTATACTTTTGGTCTCACCCAGCAAAAAGACACTGAAGGTGTAGAAGCTGACTTAATTTGTTGTGGACGCTATGCTGAGTCTTTATATGGGATAATTTAACAACTTAAATGATAATTCCAGAATGGATTAAACATAATTCGATTCGCAATAATAAAACACGTTACTTTGTTGTCGCAAAGCTTAGTTTCTCTAAATGGGCAACAAATCCACTATTCTGCTAAGTTTCAAATGTAAACAAATATGGCCGCTATGGTAAAAAAATTAAGCTTAGCCGCTTTTAAACAACTTTTAAATTGTAAATAATTCTACAACTACAGCATGCACGTTAGCTAAAGGCATAAAAACCTTGACCGGAAGATAAGAACAACATAATTCAATCATTCTTAAAGCAAAAAAAGAGCAATTTACCAACATATAAGACTAGAAAAAAACTGAGCTTATAAGGTGTTTCTCCCGCCTTCTTCGAATGCCTTCGTGGTGTAGTGGTCAGCACGCTCGACGCGTAACCGAGAGAACCGTGGTTCGATTCCCGGCGAAGGCGCTGCTCATTTTTCATGACTCTCTTGCTTCGAAATAACCTAATGTCTTTACACTGGCTCCACAACTAAAAAGGTGGTGGATGATGATTCTCCACCACCACGATTTGGCGATTGGCTCCCCCAAAACCCCAGTCGCACTTTAAAAGGGGGAGTACATAAGGTATTTCTCCCGCCTTCTTCGCATGCCTTCGTGGTGTAGTGGTCAGCACGCTCGACGCGTAACCGAGAGATCCGTCGTTCGATTCCCGGTGAAGGCGTTGCTCATTTTTCACCACTCCTGCTTCCAAAGTAACCTAATGTTTCTACAAGCTCAATGAGCCGAGTACAAGTGTGGGTATATATGTATATTTATATACTTTTGGTGCAGCCGATTGCAGTCAAAAAGGGAGGTGCTCATCTACATGCTATAGCAGTCCTATATACAAAAGTTCAATGTTCTTAGGCTACTCGTTTTTGAATTATGCGAGATACATACATACGCACATACCTACAAACGTCACGAAAAAATGTCTTCTGAATCCATTTTAAATCAGTTTTATAATTCGTTTGAAGAAAAAGAGTCCTGTATTGTGTCCTTACGTACAGATGTCACGCGAAAACGTCATTAAATTGCATTCGATAGTAGTCAAAATTTATATTTTCGCGATTACAATACTTCCTTTTTACTTCGTACAAGGAAGTAAAAATGTTGTCAGAATAGATGAATCCTGGGTATATTTAAGTGAAAGCAGTAAAAAGACATTCCATTTTTTACCATTAAAGTGGAGAAAAATGTATTAAAACATGGCTAACGAATGTAAAGATAGTTATACAGAGGGATTTATATGATAGTTGATAATTTTCATATAATGGCGAATTAAAAACGAAAAGAATCGAGAAAAATGGTAACATCAACTCTATATATTATCAGGAACATATCTGTTACCCAGGTATTTTAAATGTAAAATACTTTTCTCTTTGCACACAGTGTCATCAATCAGTAGGACGGATATTAAGCCTTACCCTTCATTCATATCCCTACTAAATCTTCTGAAACCTATCGATTTTTGTGCTTTCGAACTTTTAAAAGAGGATTGTCTAAACCCTGACCTACAGCACTCTTTGGATTTGTTTAAGAAAAAGAGAATAAAATATTTCTTCCAATACTACAAAAGGCGTTATTGTCTTGGAAATTACGGTGCAGAATGGAGAAAAAGGGTTATCAAATTGAACATTTAATTTACAAAAAGTTTAGGTAAAGTATTTCTGTAAATACAATGAAAATCGTGTAAAAAAATGTGCGAACAGCCTCCATATTGTGCTACGAGAGTATGACCGATATAAACAGAAATTTACTTTATGTTTTGCGTATTTCCTAAGCCGGTTTTATATGGAAATAAAATCATAGACTTCACAGTACTTTTTATTCGTTAATTTTACGTACATTATACGAATTCTAAAAAGATTTGGGGAAGTATTATAAATTCAGAATATCTAGTATTTTTTTGTATTTTACATTTGTTATCCTTTCCTTTTCGCACGAAAAAAAAAACCTGAAAGCTTTCAGATTTTACATTACACTCAAAAGGAACTTTTTTTTAACCTTCCTTGTGCGAAGTAAAAAGGAAGTATAGTAAACGCGAAAAATTTCAGGTATCATATTTCAACGAAATTATCCATTTTGACAGCTATCGAATGCAATTTAACGATGATTTTGCGTGACATCTGTAGGAGACAGAATAAAAGA
>KK119094.1:774051-806133 GCA_000611955.2 Stegodyphus mimosarum
AAAAAGTTATACTGATTTAAAATTCATTCTGAAGAGACTTTTTTCGTGGCGTCTGTGCGTACGTATGTATGTATGTATCTCGCATAACTCAAAAACGAGAAGCCTCAGAACGTTTACATTTTGCAGAATTATCAACAATTTAAAAGTTATTTAAGTGAGGCTAAGCCTAATTATGGTTACGGAAGCAGCCATATTTGTTTACATTTGAATCTTAGCAGCATAGTGGATTTGTTGTTAATCTAGAGGAACTGAGCTTCGCAACGACAGAATTAACGCGTTCTTTTATTATTGCAAATTAAATCATTCTTAACTCATTCTGGAATTTGTACGAGGAAATAAATTAAGTCTAAGATTTACTTTGTAATTTTTAACATATATATTTTGACTTTTTATGTATTTTTGCCTTGTGGCCAAGTGAGAACTGAATTAATTGAATGAGAAATACTGGATCGTCTGTGAAAAACTGTTTCTTTCTTTTTTGTTTGTTTGTTTAATTTCTTTTATGCATGGATTCAGATTTATTATAGTATTTGAATAGAGCGTGTGGCAACTATTAGATAGTGTTTCAGATGATATACATAATTTTTATGCATTCTGAGTTATACAATGAATGAGATGTAATGCTGTTAAGTGAACCTAGCGTCAGAGTGTTGCTATGGTAAACAAATGAAGTATTTTTTTAAGAGTGCATTTATTCTTTTGTGGTTTATGCGCTATCTGCGAAGTTGATTTAATTCAATCCAATAAGTTTAAATGGAATGAAGGAAAAATGGGTATAATTTAATATTCCGTACAAGGAAGTCATGTGGTGTACACATCAGATTTTTTACCTTTATTTATTAGTCCAAAGGGGCTTTGTCCCTGAAGGACTATTGTTTTCGTTTTGCGATATTGCGTCGGAAACATTAAAAGTCTGTATCACTTTTCAAACTGTTGCCACAAAATATTGCAGCCTCGTATTATATTTAAAGAAATTAAATAATGAAGAATGTGCGTAAATGTATGTATGTTCCTCGCATGGTGATAAAACGACGGTACCTAAAGCCATCGAAGTTCGAATGCCATCATCCTGCTACGAATCGGCATCCGGAAGCCCAAATTTGAAATTTGTTTTATTAACGATTTCATATTTTGTAAAACTTTGAGGAATTTTTTATTAAGAAACTCCAGGATTTCAAAGCGGGCCATGGCAACGTCGTACAGAAAAAACATTTTTACCTCTGCAGCGCGTGAGACTGTGTGTAGGAAATTCTAAAGATAGGCTCAGTTTAAAATTATTTTGCGATATTGTTCTTTAACTGAATTTTATGGTTTAAGTGCGAAGAACATGATATTCAATAAATAAAAGTAACATACAAAATGTTTAAAAAACGCCCCTTTGGACGTAATTTAATATCTGAAACCTTTCAGATTTTAACTTTTTTTAAATGTTCTTTGTACTTAAGCCATAAAATTCAATTCAATAGCAATATCGCAAAATAATTTTAAAATGAGCATATCTTTAGAGTTTCCGATACACAATCTCGCGCACTGGACGTAAAATTTTTATTTTCGTACAGTGTTGCCATTCGTTGCTTTGAAATCGATGAGTTTGTTAATCAAAAATTCTTTGAAGTGTTAATAATAAAAAATTTTTAAATTCCAAATTAGGGCTTCCAGATGCGCGCATTCGGGTGGAAACCTACGTTATTCAAAATTGGATGGCTCTAGGTACCGTTGTTTTATCACCATGCGAGAAACATACATTTACGCAGGTTCTTCATTATTTAATTTCTTTAAATATAACACAGGGCTATAATATTTTGTGGCAACAGTTTGAAAAGTGATACTCCATTTACAGTGAATCGACGCAAAATGCCAAAACGAAATTAATAGCCCTTCTGGGCTAAAAACCTTCTTGCTGTTTCGGTGTTGAGCGAGGAGTTTTCTTCTTAATGCTGGTTTTCAATGCTAACTTTTAAACATTTAAGATCCATCGATAGTCCCTAGCAACTTCTAAATAGCGACATAAATGACTTTAAGAAATTTCAAAGTTATATCATTCATTCAAGTTTTCAAAGTACTTCCACTTCTTTCCCGTGAAGTTGAAGACATCAACCAGACAGATAAAGAACATCAAATGGCCTTGTTGATCGCTTTTGTAGAAGACGTCATTCTTCGGCTTATACGGATCCGAGTGCGTACTGGTGAGACGGTGGGTGAAGATTCCAATAAGGAGTTGAGAGGTTTGACTAACGAGTTTCTGGACGAGCATAAATTACTGTCTCTTTTAATAAAAGAACTCGGGTCATTAGAATCTTAAATTCCGGAAAAGAGCTCCGAATGGAGAATTCATTTTACGCGTTTGATTTATGAATTCTCTTCAAGCTTCGACGGATTGTGACTTTTTCAGATAGTTGTTAAACTTCGGAATTTATAGTGCAGCTTCATAAACTTGCTTTCGATGAATAATGACTCGCGATAAATATTTATAGAGTGGTTCGCCTGTGTTCGTTTGTTCAGAGAAATTTGCATATATTCTGTGCGTTAATAATCGTAAATAATTCATTCGTGTTTAATATTTATGGTGTTTTCAAAATTACGGATACTTTGCACTCGGTTATATAAAGATTATACATGCAAATTGCGGTATGTGAAATACAAAATGAATATTATATTCATTCATAACTTTGTTTAAGGGTTTTTATTTGTTTGTTTGTTCGTTGAGAGAGAAGAAAACAAGTTCTTATAAAATTCCAGTATTCATTCGTAAAATCAGTATTTTTAAAACCCGTGTTTCTAAAAGGAATTTATATATGTTACTGTGAAAGACCGAAATTGGAGAATGTCGACTTTCACCGGAGAATGTCAACATTCACCAAATACGTCGGTGAAAGATCGAATATAACATTGCATTCTTGTACATTCGGACCCTCACCGGTGTGTGTCGACAATCACAGATATGCTCTGGTGTAGGTCGAAAAGAGAGGCGACTGGCTGTTTCCCATAAATGCAGTCGCAAAAGCGAGGGCCTCTTGGGCAATTCAAAGTCTCATAATAGTTTCAGTTGTTGCAGTGAATCAGATTTGAGTCACATAATTTAGTAAGTTTTTTATTACTATTATTTTATTTTCTCATTTACTAAGTATTGTATAATTAAGTAAGTTTTTTAACTTCTATTATTTTCCTTTCTCATTTTGAATGTATTGTGTGTTTTAAGTACTCGTGTGTTTTTTCGCGACTGAATGACGGAGAAGAAAATATAATATTCTCATACATTCAACATTCACCATTAGTACATGGTGAATGTCGACATTCACCGGTGTAAGTCAGAAATAAGAGTACTTGGAAAATATTTCGGACATACACCAAGCGACTACGTGAATGTTGACATTCACCGGTGAAAGTCGACATTCTCCAGATTTCGGTGTTTCACCGTAACTTATACACTGGAGGAAAAAAAAGGACAGTTCTACGTATATCTCCCGTACGTATTGACGAAATTCAGCTTGCGATTTTTATGTCTCGGAAGCGCGAAGCTTTTACTGAAATGACGTGTGTCAAGTGTTTTCGATATTTCGATTCTACGACTCCAATTATGCCAAACGGCCAAGTTTTGTAAAAATCGCACGAAAGGTTTTTAAAAAATTACCGCTCAAAATTTAGCTCCTCCATACTAATTAAATTTGGTATATATTTATTAATCTCTCTTTCTTATTATAGAGACGTTAGGTATTTTTTGAAGGCAGGAGATGTGAAAAACGAGCAATGCCCTCGCCGAGACTCGAACCACGGACGCGCCGAGCGTGCTGACCGCTACCCCACGAAGGCACGCCAAGAAGGAGGGAGAAATATCTTATATACTTCCCCTTTTAAAGGACGACTGGGGATTAAGGGACCCAATCGCCAAATCCCGGTGGTACAGAATCGAAATCCACCAGCTTTTTAGTTCGGGCGGCATTTCATATAGAGTCATTAGATTATTTGGAAGCTGGAGATCTGAAAAATGAGCAGTGCCCTCATTGAGACTCGAACCATGGACCTCTCGAACACGCGTCGAGCGTGCTGACCACTATACCACGAATGCATGCGAAGAAGGTGGGAGGTCCGTGGATCGAGTCCCGGCGAGGGCACTGCTCCTTTTTCCCATCTGCTTCCAAATAATCACTTTGGAAGCAGATGTGAAACCTTCCAAATAACTAATTTATATAAGAATAAAGAAACTCTACAGTCTTTCTCCGCGACATATCGTCGAACGCAGAACGCACTGCAGAATTCTTAATGAGAAACATTTATCCGGACAAAAATGAAAAAACGGTGTCACAATAGATGAAGTTTGGGTGTATTTAAATGATGGCAATAAAGGAAGATTCCATTTATTATCATTAAAGAGGAGAAAAAATCTTAAAACGTGGCTCAAAGAATCTAAAAAGAAAGGTTTCAAAAAGGATTTGTGATTGTTGATGGTTATTCATATAATTCAAACTAAAAATAAAGAGAATGGCCCGAAATGCTGAGCTCAACCCCACATATTATCAGGAAGATATTTATACCTAATTTCCAAACATGAATAAACCTTCTCTCTACTCAAACTGTCATCAATCAGTAGAACTACATCAAGACAAAGCAGGAAGCCACACATCAAAATCCACTGTTAATTTCCTGGGGAAAATCGAACATGAAACGGATATCAATGCCATACCCCTCGCTCGTATTACTACAAAATCACTTTAGGCATACCTTGTGGATTTTTGCGCTTTTCGAATTTTAAAAAGCAGATTGTTCCACCTATATCCCTCCGTGGGTCTTTGGAAAGCTGTTCAAATACTTTCTGATACTACTAAAGGCTTTATTGTTTTGGAAATTAACAGCGTGGAAAGATAGCGAAGAATAGCGGCTATCAAGCCGAATATTTAAAACAGGAAAGTTTTAAGTAAAATATTCCTGTAAATACAATGAAAATGGTCTACAACCAGTGCGAACGGGCTGTGTAAAATTAGAACAGAATACACCAGGTAGAATGATTTCTTGTATGTTTGAAAGAAACTGAAATTTTTAATGTAACATTTTATTTCCGCATTGTAAGTACGTTTGTATAATTCAAAAACGAATAGCGTCTGAAATTTTGTTATATAGATCTGCTATATCATGTAGATGTGGCCCTTTTTTGGTTGCAATCGGCCGCACCAAAAGTATATATATATATATATATATATATATATATATATCCACTCTGTTACTTGGCTCACTGAGCTCAGTTTCTTTATTCTTATATGTTTGTAAATTGTGCATTTTTTGCAAGTGATTGAATTATGCTGTTCTTATCTTTTAGGTTAAGGTTTTTATGCCTTTAGTTAACCTGGATGTTATAGTTGTAGAATTATCTACAATTTAAAAGTTGTTTAAGTGCGGCTAAGCCTAATTATTTTTACGATAGCGGCCATATTCGTTTACATTTGAAACTTAGCAGAATAGTGGATTTGTTGCCAATCTAGAGAAACTAAGCTTGCAACAACAAAGATAACGCCTTCTTTTATTATGGCGAATTAGGTTAGGTTAGGTTATTTAATTATGGCAAAGCACACGAGGGCTATCTGCCTAAAGGGAGGGATGCCTTCGTGGAGGACTTTCTAAGGGAAACTGGCTCGTATACACGTTACACATGAAGAAAACCACGAAAACGCCCATGCAGCCAGCCCGTTTCCGGGATTCGAACCTCGGACCGAACTACCAGTGTTCAGCGTCTTTACCGCTCGGCTGCTGGTGGGCCTATGGCGAATTAAGTCATGCTTAATCCATTCTGGAATTTATTCGTGGAAGTAAAGTTTAAGATTTACTTCGTAATTTTTAATATAGATATTTCGAGTTTTTAGGTATTCTTGCTTTGTCGTGAAGTGAGAACTGAATTAATTGAATGAGAAATAAAGAATCGTCCGTGAAAAACTGTTTCTTTCTTTCTTTTGTTTGTTTGTTTGTTTGTTTAATTCCTTTTATGCATTGTTTTATATTTATTATGGTATTTGAATAGAACATGTGGCAACGATTAGCTAATTCTTTAGATGATAAAATCTTTGTGCATTTTGAGTTATAAAATGAATGAGACGTAACGCTGTCAAGAGAACCTAGCGCCAGAGTGTCGCTATAGTAACAAATATAATAAATTTTAAAGAGTGCATTTATTCTATTGTGGTTTATGCGCTATCGACGAAGTAGATTTAATTCAATCCGATAAGTTTAAATGAAATGCAAGAAAAAAATGCATATAATTTAATATTCTGTAAAATGTATCAAGTCATGTGGTGTACCCATCATGCGTCATGTGGTGTCATAAAAAAGTCATGTGGTGTACTCATCAGCATTTTGTGGAGGAAAAAAAAACAGGGTCCTGGCTTAAACTTGTAAGTTTATATTTAAAATGAAAATGATACGGAAATGTACAAACGGTGAAATGGATTTATTTTAATTATTTTGCATACGAAATATTAAATTATAAAATTACTCCCCGCAATACTTTATTTGAAGTATAGTTTGCATTAAGTGGCTTCTACTATATTAAAAAAATTAAAGAGGAGACAGTCAGTAACAGGTTTTAATCTGGACTCTGTAACCAATCGTGTGTTTTGCCGTATTAACTTAAGCATTTTCTATTTAATAAAAACATTTTTCTATTTAATTTCCTAAAATATTCCAAAATTTTATGGCGAGAACATCAGATTAGAATAATAATTTTATAGCCTACGTTTGCAAGCATAGCAAAAATAACTCAAATTGCCCATTATGCAAATTCTATTACTGTTGATGTAAGAAAGAGCTTTACAAGTGGAAGCGAATGTAGAAATGTTAGACCCAAAATAAATTTCTGAGCTATTGTAAAGTCCAGGGTATGGAATCATCTTTCACCAGGGATTTACAGTAATTCAGGAATGAATAAGCTGAGCTCCAAATATGATAAGTCATGAATTTCGGATTTCGAAGTAAACATGCCACCCGAACTCCATCATTGCTT
Source organism: Stegodyphus mimosarum (assembly GCA_000611955.2). Lineage (NCBI taxonomy): Eukaryota > Metazoa > Arthropoda > Arachnida > Araneae > Eresidae > Stegodyphus > Stegodyphus mimosarum. Next base: position 781,037 of record KK119094.1, read on the forward strand.
ATGATAACAAAATTCCACAGGGATTGTTATTCCTTATGCGGGAGGCATCGAAAATCCGAAACAGATTAAAGACAGATATATATATATATATATATATTGGACGCCAAGTGTGTTTTATATTAGCAAGAGAGCTAGGAATATATTTCACCATTATTTCTTTTACGTTGGACAGATATTGGACAAACATTTTATGAAATATAATATTATAACCGGAACAAATCTCGATTTTGGTTAGGTATTAGACAGATCAAATTAATGTTGTATCACGCGATAATCATGTTGTTGCGTGCGTACGGTTTCGTAATGGATTGAATGCGCAAGTCGATAAAAAGTTAATAAAATTCATTCTTTTCACAAGAAATAAAATAAAACGCTGAAATATTTCCTCAGAGATATTCGTTCAAATTCAAAATAAAGAGAAACAAATTCGATCTCACAGCGAATTCGCTACCGTCAATAAGAGCACTAAGTAAACAACAACAGTTCGCTTAAGGCAACTGCAACTGAGCTGAGATGTTTTCCTCCGGCTTTATAAGCGTTTTAAACATTCACGAGAACATTTTGGTAAAATCTATTTTCTCGATTTTTCTGGATAGCAAAACAGTACAATAACGAGATATCTTTTTATTAAATATTAAATGCACGCCCTCTTGTGTTTTTACTTTTCCGGCGTAGCTTTCTTTTCAAATAAGGCTCATGGCGCATTGCACGGGGAAATAAAGCAATTTTAATTACAATTCTACTAAAAATAGCTAAATAAATACAAAATCCGTAACAATATTTACAATTCCGGAACAACGTGGCAGGAACTGGATGACATTTGTTGTTGCTGTTGTTGTTACTAATGCTCACTTATCCGACAGCAACATCAGCCCAAGCCCACAAAATTCTTCGTGGCAAGGAGCGCTCAAGACAGGCCTGTCGTTGGGAACAGCCTTGAACACCTTACAGGTGACAGTGCGATTTTGCTGAGTTCCGCCCCCAATTTGGATGGATAGCACCCGGGGGGGGCGGGTCGAGGAGTCTACCCATCCCTCTTCCCTTCCAGTTAACCACACTTAAGAGCTTTCGGCTCGCGGCATATTTAGAGTGCCAGCCTACCGCACCGACACTATACATCTACAAACATCAATGCCCTCTCCGGGATTCGAAACCGACTCTTCGGCAGGGCAGTCAGCGACGTTAACCACTAAACCGGTTGGGCGGCGGATGACATTTAAAAGATGCTAAGCATAGTCTGTTAGCAAACCCTTTTTTAGTAGGACAGTTAGCGAACCAATAGTCGAGTTCAACCATGTCTTAAAAGTGCAGTAGCTGGTTTGATGAGTTGTTTAAGATCATCCAAACTTGCAAGACAGGAAGAACAAAAACGTGGCCTTTGATGTATCCTCATGACACCCCTCTGAGAGTCCACTTTGGCCAACACAGTCTCGAAGAACTACCTAAAAGGTTTTGCCTCGACGCTGTGGAGGGACGGCAACGTTTCCCGGAAGGGGGGGGCAGCTGCGACCAATCTGCTGGCGGTTTCTCAACATGGGTGGCATGAAAAGTTTCTTGGTCGTAGATTCAACATCAAACTCGCAAAAAGGTACTTGGTAGTGAGTACACTGCATTGGCTCGGTGATGCTCGTAATGGAGTCTTCATGCAGGACTTGTTAATGGCAGTCTACCACAATCATGTTAAATTCTCAGTTTAACATCAAGGCAAATTTCTATTTCACCGTCTTTTAAAACTATGATTTTGACAGTACCAATTTTTTTAGCCCAAAGGTATGTGGAGACATTAGGTTTATTTTTGAAAGCAGGAGACATGAAAAATGAGCAATGCCCTCGCCGGGACACGAACCTGAACATCTCGAATACGTGTCGAGCGTGCTGACCACTACACCACAAAGGCATGCAACAAAGCGGGAGAAATACCTTATACACTCTCCCTTTTAAAAGGCGACTGGGGTTTTGGGGAGTCAATCGCCAAATCCTGGTGGTGGAGAATCATCATCATCCACCTTTTTAGTTCGAGCGCCACTTATAGAATCATTAGGATTTTTTTAAGGAGATATTAAAAATGGCCTCGCCGGGGTTCGAACGACGGATCTCTCGAATACGGTTCGGGTGCGCTGACCGCTACACCACGAAGGCATGCTAAAGAGGCGGAAGAAATATCTTATAGGTCTATTAATTTCGTTTTAGTATTTTGCGTTGATTCACTTTTCGAACTGTTGCCACCAAATATTACAGCCCTGTATTATATTTAAAGAAATTACATAATGAAGAATCTGCATAAATGTATGTATGTTTCTCGCATTATGATAAAACGACAGTACCTAGAGACATTCAATTTTTAATAACGTTGTCCTCCACCGAATATGGGCATCTGGAAGCCCAATAGTGAAATTTGGCATTTGTTTTATTATCGATTTCATATTTTTTAAAACTTTAAGGAATTTTTGATGAACAAGCTCAGGGATTTTAAAGCGAGCCATGGCAACGTAGCGTAGAAAAAAAATTATCTCCAGCGCGCGAGACTGTGTATCCGAAATTCTAAAGATATGCTTATTTTATGAAAATTTTATGATGATCGATTAAGTAATTAAGGCGTAATTTCACGATGATCGGTTAAGTAATTAAGGCGTGCAAGCGAAACAAACAAAATCCCATTCGTGTTTATAATATTAGTTAGGATTATTTACATTAATTTATAATTTTATATTTGATTGATAATTATGCATAGTTGCAGCTTTCATACTTTTAATTAATACAAATACCGTGTTCGCGCCATGTATTACATACTTGCAGAAAAAAACATTTCTGTAAAGAGAGATTTATTTTAGAAAAAAAATCACATCATGTTATATGAAGTAGCAGCTGTATTTCTCTTTAAGGAACTTCATTTTACGTACCGAATTGATTGTTATGAGAATGTGTGGTACAACTTCTCAAGCAAAATGCAAAACCTGACGCAATACAAAGTATAGAATAAAAATAATGAATACAAATCTAACGCATATAATGTTATGCCGTCGGTAATGCAGTTATCGAATGCCCAAGACGTGCGTATAAAATAGTTAAGCATACCATTTTCTCCGAAACTTAAACAGAAGTTAGCACTTACAGAGAAGGCAATCTTCAAGAAGTGTATCCGTTTTGCCTTTTGCTGCTGCTTTCAAATATTTAAGAGTTTCTGTTCTTTTATTTTTGAAAGAATTCTAAAAAATTTTCTTCTGAAGAAAATAGAAAGAAATATTTTACGAGTCACCAACCCTTTTTTTCTTTGTTCACACACAGAACTTATTCCTCAGAGATTCAGATTTCAAATGATGCTCGCGAGCCAGCTGAAACCAGCATCATTCAGTCTTTACATATCTATATGAAGGATGAATTCCTACAAAATTTAATAAAATCGCTTGCGATTGTAGTTTTAATTCAAATTACGTTTTTAACACATTAACTGCCCAGTGACCCATGGGTGGATTCTGTTAGTTATGGTTTAGAGCTCCTGTGATCCACCGGTGGGTCACAGCAACGTTAACATTTGTGGCCACATGTACAGAGCGCGAACAAAAAATCTGAAAGGTGTCAGATTTTATATTACGTCCAAAAAGGCGTTTTTTTAACATTTTGTATGTTACCTTTATTAGTCCAAAGGGGCTTTGTCCCCGAAGGACTATTGTTTTCGTTTTGCGATTTTACGTCGGAAACATTAAAAGTCTGTATCACTTTTCAAACTGTTGCCACAAAATATTGCAGCCCTGTATTATATTTAAAGAAATTAAATAATGGAGAATGTGCATAAATGTATGTATGTTTCTCGCATTGTGATAAAACGGCGGTACCTAAAGCCATCGAATTTGGAATGCCGTCATCCTGCCGCGAATATAGGCATCTGGAAGCCCAAATTTAAAATTTGCAATTTGTTTTATGAACGATTTCATATTTTGTAACACTTTAACGAATTTTTGATTGACAACCTCAAGGATTTCAAAGCGGGTCATGGCAACGTCGTACAGAAAAGAAAACATTTTTATCTGCAGCGTGTGAGACTGTGTGTAGGAAATTCTAAAGATAGGCTCAGTTTAAAATTATTTTGCGATATTGTTCTTTAACTGAATTTTATGGTTTAAATGCGAAGAACATGATATTCAATAAATAAAAGGAACATACAAAATGTTTAAAAAACGCCTCTTTTTAAACGCCCCTTTTTTTAAAAACGCCTATTTCAATGACAATCATAAGTGTACGAACACTTTTGGGAGCCGCTGTATATTATCCCTGAAATAGTTGCCATAATTTACGTATACTCGAGATTGCGTATTATATTACATTGTATTTAAACAGAGCCGCATGACAGAGTGAATCTAACTAAATCCATATGTTTGTATCATCCATATGTTTGTATGTAAATCCATATGTTTGTAAAACTTCCTGCCGCGGATTTGCTTTGAGCTAAATAGTTCAGTGTATGACGGGAGCATTTAGGTAGTTGTATGAAGTGGAAATTATTTCAGATGGATTTACATGCATCTGTTTTCGACATCAAAATCGGAAAGCAGATGTTAGCAGCAGGCAAGCATTACGATCAGAGATTGAAGTCACATTTTCGTTCGAGGATATGCTGACAAACATGTTTGTAACGAAAGAACTAATTCATTTGTTAGCCCAAAAGGGGAGTTAGTCTCGAGATTTCATTTTGCGTTGAATCGCTATAAACGGCTATCACTTTTCAAATTATTGGCACCAAATATTATCGCCCTATATTATATTGTTACGTACGTACGGGTTCGTAATGGATTGAATGTACAAGTCGATAAAAAGTTAATAAAATTTAATCTTATCTCAAGAAATAAAACAAAATGGTGAAATTTCCTCCAATATATTCGTACAATATCTTACAGTAGTTACATTTTAAACTACTAAAACCATTCAATAGAACTCAGTTCTAAATACAAGGAAAGCTAATCTGATCTCACCGCGAATTCCCTACGATCAAATAACAGCGCTAAGTAAACAACTGCAGTTCACTTAAAACAACTGAGCTGAGAAGTTTCTGTCCGGCTTTTATAAGTTTTTAATCATGCACGAGAACATTCTGGTAAAATCTATTTTCTCGATTTTTCTGGATGGCAAAACAGTCCAATTACGAGATATCTATTTATTAAAATGTTAAATGCACGTGCTCCTGTATTTTTATTTTTTCGGCGTAGTTTTCTCTTAAAAGTCGTCGCGCCTAGCATTGCAGGGGAAAATGAAACAATTTAATTACAACTCTGCTAAAATAGCAAACTAAAATACAAATGCCGTAACACTATGTAAAGAAATTAAATAATGTAAAATCTGCATGAATGTACGCATATTTCTCGCATTGTGAAAACACAACGGTACCTAGAGCCATCCCCTTTTGAATAACGTAGTCCTCCAGCTGGAAACCCGAATTTTGACTTTGTTTTATTATGTTTTATATTTTGTAAAACTTTAACGAATTTTTGATTAACAAACTCACCGATTTCAAAACTCACCGACACTGCACGGTATTATATTTCAACTCACCGACACTGCACGGCGGGAAAAATGTTTTTCATTCCAGTGCGCGAGACTGTCTATCGGAAATTCTAAAGATACACTGTTTTTAAATATTTTGTGCTTTTGCTGTTGAATGGAATCTTTTGTAATTTAATGTGATGTTTAATAAATGAAGTAAGCACACAAAACGTTAATAAGAAAAAGACAAAAAAAAAGTGTTTTGTAAAGCAGTCTTAGTAAGAAAACTGAAAGTTGATAAAATTTAGAAAAGACTGAAAAAAAAAATACGCCGACACTGCATCGAGAATTTTAAACGTATACCACTATACTACTTTTAAAATTTTTATTATTTTGCTGTTGAATTGTATATGACGTTAAGGCGAAAACATGGTACTTAATAATAAAGTTAAAAAGTCAAAAAAAAAAAAAAAAAAAGGATTTGCTGAAGGAAGTGTAACAGCAGACTGGTAGACTACGCGCTCAGCGACTGGGTAAAAAACCTTAACAAATCCTTTTGGGCATTTGTTAAAATGTGAACTCTTTTAGATTTCATATATATTGTTGCATTTTTCTCTTCGCTTCTTACGTACGTACGTTAAGGAGTTCGTGGATTTGGAGTGAATAACGACGACGACATTTGATGAAGTATCAAAACACACTTTATTGGCCAGTATCTTTCAAGACAGCTCCAAAATCACGCTTACAGTCGTCGAAGAACTACTATAAACACGGGAATAATTAGTCACACAGCCTTCAGGCTATAATGGTGAAGACAGCTTCATGGCAAAGCACCAGAGTACGGCTCCCGACTCTGCTCGGTCGTTCTCGGAACTTCACGCATTTCCCCACGCTACAACTCGCGATGCACTCGACGATACACTAGAGTACAGCTCCCGACTCGGTTCGGTTGTTCTCGGAGCTGAACACACTCTAAGATAAAACTCGACAATATACTACCTCGCGATGCACTAAGAGATTCTGTCGATGCAGTCGATGACTAACTCGGCACTAGACTACGCGACACTCGCTCACTGACTGACTATCAACTCGGCAAACTAGGTAAAACTCGACTTCGCACTGACTCTTAACTCGATCTCCGCGTACTAGCAGGGTTTATATAGTTTTTGGCTTGTGTTCGAGAACGTTCTGGACTAAACCAGTAAGAATTCGTTCCAGAAGGTTCTTCATGCGTCTGTAGCATATAGACAATTTTGTCGCCAAATGGGCAATTTCTCACCAAATGTGGCAACCCTGCCTTTCTTGTCATTTTCTGGTAACCCTAAACTTGTTTTGCGGGGAAGCTGTCTTACCGCGCCTGGACATTTCGTAACAATATTAAACTTTTATTTTCGAAACTCAATGGGGTGACTGACAGTACCACGTGGGTCACTCGATGACCGGCGTGTCATAGGTTGCCGAGCCCCGATATAATGACATCACTGACGATTTGGTGTCAAGAAAAGCATAAAAAGTTTATTTATAAAAAGTCGAAAATGTTATAATTACAGTATAAACAGTCATTAATTTAATAATTTAATTTAGTCTGAAACATTAGAAAGTTTAATTTACACGAAATGCCGCTGCCTAGGCCGCTGAAAATGCTACAAGTCGGGCCCGGTTAGGAATATAATAACAAATAGAAACATTTACAATGCGGTGTTCGAAAGTTCGAAGCTTAAAAAAAAAACAGAGTAACTCTTTAGTCCAAAGGGGCTTTGTCGCGAAAGGACAAATGTTTTCGTTTTGCGATTTTGCGTCGGAAACATTAAAAGTCTGTATCACTTTTCAAACTGTTGCCACCCAATATTGCAGCCCTGTATTATATTTAAAGAGATTAAATAATGAAGAATCTGCATGAATGTATGTATGTTTCTGGCATTGTGATAAAACAACGGTACCTAGAGCCATCTAATTTTGAATAACGTACGTTTCATTTCAGAATATGCGCATCTGGAAGCCCGAATTTGGAATTTGTTTTATTACCTATTTCGTATTTTGTAAAACTTTAACGAATTTTTGATGAACAAACTCGAGCGATTTTAAAGCGAGCAATGACAACACTCTACGGGGGGGGGAACCCTTTTTATCCAAAGCACGCGGAACTGTGTATCGGAAATTCTAAAGATAGACTCATTTTAAAATTATTTAGCGATATTGCTGTCGAATTGAATTTTACGGTTTAAGTGCGGAGAACATGATATTTAATAAATAAAAGTAACACCGAAAACGTTAAAAAACGCCCCTTTTGACGTAATTTAAAATCTGAAACCCTTCAGTTTTCTTTCCTTTTACTGTCGTTTTTAAATTGAGGACTATCACGCTTTCTTCGACGGTTATAAATTATTATTCACAAGCACATATACATGAAAAAACTGTTAATACGAAAACGAAATGCGAGAGAAAATATATATTTCTTTGCCATCAAAATGCTCTCATTTACCAATCGCAGTACATTGGCGCCACGGCCCGCAACACGTCAGTCGGTTCTTCTTCGGAGACGAAAAAGTTATGCGAGTTAAAATTAGCGCCGTTCATTTTGGAGGCCTGTCACCTGTTACGGAACTCGTTGGACTCGTGCCAAGGACGGAGTTTTTCGTGATGTCACACTTCGATATTCAAAAAGCAAGAAGAAGAAGAAACGTTTCGAACGTAATCTTCCATCCTGATCGTGGAACTCCCCGAAATAGAAGCTGGATATGCTCGCCAGAATTTTGCTCCCGAGATAATCAACTGTGTAGACTTCGGAACGCGGAAAGCTACGCTTCTCACGTCATTAAAAATAACCTTAAAAATTTAGGAGGGCGTTTTTATAGTTCATAATATTGTTGCGTTGTTCGGGTTCGTGGATTTGAAAGTATCCGATGAAAACACGATGCAGAACAATAAAAAGCACAATTTATTTACAGGAATCACTATTTACAGCACAGTTCCAAAATTACCTTCAAAAGCTTCGAAAATCTACAATAAATACTCTGAAACAATCAGCAACACAGCTTCAGGCTGTAACTGTAAAGGTAGCTTCACGGCAACACTAAACTTATAATAAACACCGTGGAACAATCACCAATACACTGTCAAGCTATACTGTAAAGGTAGCTTCACGGCAAAGCACTATCTCGATCGCTTTCCGTTCACAAAACTCTCTCGTAGCTTAGCACTCACAGTAAGCAGCTATTCTCACACTTCTCACAACTAATCACACTGCTGGGTCTCAGAAACGCAAGGGTTTATATACCTTTTCCTTAGATTCCACAGGTTTCGAGAAATATCTCGACAGGAAGTTATTCTAGAAGCTTCCCGATTGGACCATGGGATATCGCCAATTTGGTCGCCAAATGGGCGATAAAGTCGCCAATCTGGCAACCCTACCATACACTATTTTATGGCAACCCTAGTGCTATGCCGGAAAGCTTACATACAGGCGCAACCGCCGAATTTTTCGCAACAATATTGTAACTGAAGTTCGATTTCAGTTTGTTTTGTCCCGTGCACCATTTCACTACTGCTAACGGTTTGGTGTGTTTATTTATTAAATATCACGTTCTTAGCGCTGACGCCACATAAAACATAATTCAACGGCAAAATCACCGAATAATTTTAAAACAGCGTAACTTCAGGATTTTCGACACATAGTCTCGCGCGCTGGAGATAAAAATATTTTATTCCGTAGAGTGTTGCCACTCCTCGCTTTCAAATCGTTGAGTATGTTAATCAAAAGTTCGTTAAAGGTTTACAAAATATGAAATGGATAATAAAACAATTTCGAAATTCAAAATTCCAGTTTCTATGTGCCCATATTCGGGTGAAGGACTACGTTATTCAAATTTCGATGGCTGTAGGTACCGTGGTTTTTTCATAATGCGAGAAACATGCAGATCGTTCATTCTTTAATATTTTTAAATATAATCGATAATATTTGGTGGCAACAACTTGAAAAGTGATGCAACGCATTTTGTTGTTTCGACACGAATTAAAGACTAATATCCCACTCGTCACTAACGTCTCCTTTGGGCTAATTATATCCTTTGACTTTTAAACATCAGTTTTTTAAATAGAAGCTTAGAAATTGGAAAGCAGACTTCTTGTTCATAAGAAATTATATTCATCAACTGATCAAACTTTCGATAATCTATCTATCTATCTATATATATGTATATATACAAGGTGTTTATAAAGTCCCGGACCCATTTTGATGTTTAATAACTCATAAAATAATGAAGATAAAAACAAACTTATGGCATTTATTCATGGAATAACTTATATGTTTTCCTTTTCAGGTTTGAATATCTTTACTTTTGTAAATATCGTGTGCTTATTAATCGCATTTTTCTCTCTTTTGTTTTTGGCAACTATTGCTTATTACTATAGACCTAGGAGGATGGCCTTTTCAACAGATATGCTAAGGAGGATAGATGATGATGCTGAAGTTCTGAAGCGCATAATGTTCTCCGACGAAGTATCCTTTCATCTTTCTGGCATTGTTAGCCGCCATAATGTGCATATGGGGATCTGAAAACCCCCATGAATACCGTGAGGTAAGAAGGGATTCCTCAAAGGTTAATGTGTGGTGTAGACTAATGCACGACCGAGTCACTGGGCCTTTCTTTTTTACAGAAAAGACGGTCTCATCAGTCGTATACTTAGACATGTTGGAAAACTTCGTATTTCCACAATTAGAGGAGCTTCAGCCACATCTCTTTCTGCAACAAGATGGTGCACCACCTCATTGGGGCTTTGAATGACCATTTTACAGGAAGATGGATCGGGCGAGGAGGTCCAATTCCTTGGCCACCCAGATCACTGATATAACGCCGCTGGACTCTTTCTTTTGGGGATTTGTAAAGGACAACGTTTACAGGAGGAGAGTGTCGAATATGGATGACCTAAAAGCCAGAATGACAACCGCAATAGCCTCCGTGGATGCCGACATGCTTGCCGGTACCTGGCGTGAAATTGAATCGACTTGATATTCTCCGTGCGACGAAGGGGGCACACGTGGAAGTTCATTGACAAGGGTCATGAAACTTTTGGAGTCTGTCTAACCATTTATGTTATTAATTTTAATCTGTCTTTATTATTTAATGAGTTATTAAACATCAAAATGGGTCCAGGACTTTATAAACATCCTGTAGAAGAAAGTATGTGTGTTTGGTTGTCCTCTAACTCAGTCACTACTATATCGTCACCAACCTTTCTACCATTCTTTTCTTAGTCCTGGAAAAGGTCCACGTCTACGTTTTTCGAAAAAAAGTAGCTAAAATCAGAGATATTAATTAAAAACTCGGAAAAAACGATCATTTTCGCCCTCTTTTTTCCAAGTGGCAACAGTTTCGCAAGCTGGAGATGAAAATCTGCTTTTTTCGAAAGTTGTTGCCATTGCTCGCTTTCAAATTCTAGAGTGTGTTAATAAAAAATTTTTAAGTTTTACGATGAAATAAAAATAGCATTGCGAAACATTAAATACATTATTTCCGATTCCAAAAATTCGTGAGAAGCCATTTCGACGATTTCCATCTTCGTACGACTTTAATCCAATGGAATATTAATTAAAAACTCTGAAAGAGCTAATTTTCGCACTCATTTTCCCGAATGGCAACAGTGTCCCGCGTTAGAGATAAAAAAAAGGTTCATTTAGAAGTGTTGCTACTGCTCGCTTTCAAATCGTAGAGTTTGTTAATCAAAAATTTGTAAATTTTACAAAATCTATACATATAAAGAAGAATGCCTGTCTGTGTGTTTGTTTCCGTTATTGATTTTTGGTGAATTATGATAACTTTTTTGCCAAATTTAATCGACTAAAATTAAATATAGGTGAAATATTGGACAGAACTTCAACTTTTACGACCATTCGATTAGACAGACGAAAATGATTAAAAACGGCGTGCCATCGTTGCTGATATAATGAAAGAGAATTAGTTTATTTTTCTGTCGAAATTTTTTATGTGGGTTCCATATCGCATCAGACTGAAAAATGTATGACTATAAAACGTACTTTTTTGCAACCTTACTATAGAAGGATCGCATCGGTATCGTTCTCTCTGTTGTTAGATACGTTATTCTCATCTTACTTAACTGGCATCGGGTACTTCCGCTAGAAATAAAAGAATGCTTAAAACTAAATGATTCAGTCACTTCGTTTTGTTACTACAGTTCTGTGATAAATCGACAATGTATGTTGCCAAATGGCTGTAAGTTTTAACCACGATCATTTGTAGTTTGCCTTGCGCAAGAAGCAACAAGAAGAGTTTTGAATAGGTCATGTATTATTGCTTTTCTATCTTATTTTTCTCTCTTTCTTAGTAAAAAAAATGTGCTAACAGTTTTCTATTTACCAAAGAGTTATGTCACAACATTCTTTCAAGAAAGAGGCATTTTACCTCTATTCAAGTACGTGAAAATGGCTAGTTACATAACAAAGGAAGTATCTGCAGTTGCAACATTAAAGAAAAGCATGCTTTCTGGGAATAGATTCAATGGCTTCAGACTACCACCATTTGTAAAAGCAGAACAATTCATTTACTGTTGAACAGAGAAAGTGAGAAGAAAATATGTTTTCTATTGTGAAAGTTCTAAACTTTTTCTTAATTAAAGCTTGCCGATAATTTTAGCGTCGTTCATACAATGGAGGCTTATAAATCAGGAAGTACATTCTGCACAAAGAAAAAAAAATCTGTATCTTTCGTTACTGGTCCGATTAATGAAATTTAACTGGCGTTTTGCATGCCTAAAAAATCTGATGTATATACCCCGTGACTTCCTTATGCAAATATAATTGGTTTGGGAATAATATTAAATTACACGCAGTTTTTCTTGCACTTCATTTAAACATATTGGATTGAATTAAATCTACCTTGTCGGCAGCGCATAAACAACAATAGAATAAACTCACTCTTTAAAATTCACTATATTTGTTGACCATAGCGACACTCTTCCGCTAGGTTCACTTAACAGCCTTCTATCTCATTCAATTTATAACTCCGAATGCACAAAAATTATGTGTATCATCTGAAGGCATATGTGGCATCTAATCAATGCCACATATTCAACTCAAATACTATAATAAATTTAAAACGATGTGTAAAAGAAATTAAAGAAACAAAAAGGAAACGTTTTTCACAGACGATTCAGTATTTCTCATTCAATTAATTCAGTTCTCAAGTCGCGACAAGGCAAAAATACTTAAAAATCAAAATATTTATATTAAAAATTACCAAGTAAATCTTAAACACTTATTTCCTCGAATAAATTCCAGAAGGGGTTAACCATGATTTAATTGGCAATAATAAAAGAAGGCGTTCTTTGTTGTTGCGAAGCTTAGTTTCTCCAGATTGACAACAAATCCACTATTCTGCTAAGTTTCAAAGGTACACAAATATGGCTTTATGGTCAAAATAATTAGGCTTAGCTGCACTTAAACCAACTTTTAAATTGTTGATAATTCTCCAAATTTTGCGCGCAGATTTACTAAAAGCATAAAAATGTTAAAATGAAGATAAGAACAAAGTAATTCAATCATTTTTAAAGCAAAAAATGCGCAATTTACTAAACTATAAGAATAAAAAGACTGAGCCCTCTGAACCGAGAAACAGAGTGATCGAGAGCCCAGTAATACATTATATATATATATATATACATATTTGTACTTTTGGTGCGGCCGATTGCAACCAAAAAAGGAGGTGTACAACTATATGTTATAGCAATTCTATATACAAAATTTCAGCGTTCTGAGGCTACTCGTTTTTAAGCTATACGAGATACGTACGTATTTACAGATGTCACGACAAAATCTCTTCTGAATCCATTTTAAATCAGTTTCATAATTGGTTTGGGAAAAAAAAGAGTCTTTTATTCTGTCCTTACGTACAGATGTCACGCAAAAATATCGATAAATTGAATTCGATAATGGTCAAGATGGATATTTTCTTTGAAATATGATACTCGGAAGTTTTGGTGATTACAATACTTCCTTTACTTCGTACAAGGAAGTAAAAAGCTTAAAGGATTATATTTATATAGCGCTATTCTAACGTAATTAGAGATAGATTAATGATAGTATGTGAAAGTGATTGTAGTTCTTTCAAAGATAATTTATGATAGTATGTGACGTCGAATGGCAATATTCTGAAAATCGGTATTTGCATGCTGTATGTAAGATAAAGATATCTCCCATTTCATTGAGTGCCAACTCTTTTCAAATTATGTAGAGGATAACTACATGGTCTCATAACCTAACGTAGAGTTACAGAATTGTCACAAATTTTGAAAAGACTCCATTAAATATGTTTTTGATCTCCTAGATTTCAAAATGCATTTATTTTCATCCTTTTTGGTAAATATTTAATCATACAACTTACAAACCTCAAAATTATTAAAAAACTGCATTTCGTATTTTTTGGTATATTTTAATTTAAGAGTATTCCTCACATATTAGAATTCCTACATACATTTTCTCTAATTAATAGATTTTTTATGTATGATGCAAATATAACTTTAATAACGTCTTTGTAACTTTAATAACGTTTTTAATAACTTCTAACTAACTTTAATAACGTAGGTTTTATTCTAAATTTTTAATTTATTTTTTTCCATGGTGTCCCCATCAATAAAATTTAAATAATCTAAATGTGATTATTTAGAAAATAAAATGCGTAATATATAAATTTTTTAATGAAGTAAGTTATTTTTAGAAATTTTCCTTAACTGAAACAAATTAGCAATCTCATAGTTCATTACTATTTTCTTTGACAGATGGGGCTATGTTCGTTTCTTCTTGGTTCTCTTAAATTTGGCTGTTGCTATACCCACCTTTATAAAAATCTTTTGTGTCTGAAGAAGAGAGATTTATTTGAAAAAACGTTCGAAATTCATAGCATTTTATTCAAACTCTACACCAAATTTTCAGATCTGTGTTTAGGACTTGCTTTATTGTTTTATTTTTAACTTCTTACAGAATATGTGGAAATAAAACTCAGCTTTTTGGAAGATACTTTCAAATGATAATATTAGTGCGTAAGTGCTTAAAATTTCTTAAAGCCTGCTATAGAACACATACAGTGGTTATTATTTCATCAGATGGCAATTAACTGAAATATTCTCAGAAGTACGCTTTAAAATTTAAAGACTTAATCCCAAGAATGCAATGAGCTTTACTTTTTTCTCCGAAAAACATATAGTAAGCTAAGAAAATTAAAAAAAGTTGAATTATCTTTTTTTTTTTTATTTTTTAATTACTAGGTATTATCTTTTGTGCTTTTTTTTCTAATTAGGTATAAAAATGTTCTGCTTGGTAGAACGAATATTTTTTCTTTACTTTTTAGCAAAGGGGGGGGGAAAGCAAGTATCGTATGATTCAGAGATAATTTTCCTAAAGATGATTAATTTGTAGTTTCTGTTTTCAGAATTTGTTTGGGAAGTTAAAATTTTTTGCCTTAATCTTTAATGACGTAGTTTTTGAATTGATAATTAACATTAATTACGTTTATTTTCGTCGATATTTTATAAACAACATTCCACAAAATGCATTTTAATTGAGAACAAAAATTAACAAGACTTTTAATTTTATGTTTTTTATATGCTAAGTTATCCGATGTACAACGTTCGATTCTATCATGCAAACCTGTGTGTTGCAGTGAGAACATTATATTAAATAAGACTCGAGGATAACATGCTCGCTTGTTCTGAGTAGTTACCTTACTAATTAACTTCTTCTTTTTACTAATTAAGTATCAAATTTATTTACTTTTTTCAAAGTTGGATGCATAGTTTTTTATATATTCGAGGCAACTGTTTAAGGATTTTTATGTAAGGGGAAGGATGCCTTCCTAAAAGGACTTTCTAAAGGAAACTGAATCATATCCATGTTTACATACGGGAAAAACCACGAAAACTAACCATATAGCCAGCCCGTTTAATTACTATCAAATCCACATCCAGCTCTCAGTATTCCGCTGTTTTAACGACTCAGCCATTGATAGGCTGAGAAAGGTGACGTCATATGCTTCATAGATGTTCGATTTAGAAGACATGTGTTTCCTGCGCTCTTCGCAGAGGATTTTCTTTCTCTCCTTTTATGGGCTAAAAATGTATAAAAGCAAAAAAGTATGAAAACTTTTTAAATTAAGTAGTTTTATTTAAATATCCTGAAAAGCATAATATATATTTTACTTTAGTGGTACAACATTCTTAGTCATGTATGTCTAAAGTAAAATTTTAGGACGTCAATAAAAAGCGTACAGTTAAAGGCTAATTTTAAAGAACAGCAGAAGCAAATTAAGCGCATTTTAAAAAACAACAGAAGAGAATTAAGCGCATTTTAAAGAACTATAGAAATTTCATAGAAAAGCGCTTAAGACAATTTTAAAGAACAATAGAAACAATGAAGAATTAAGCGAATTTTAAACAATAACAGAAATTTTTAATGAAAAGCGATTAAGCGAATTTTAAAGAACAACAGAAATGATGAACAGGAGGAAATTAAGGAATAAAGAAACGCAGAAATCATGAACAGAAGCAAATTAAAGGAATTTTAAAGAACAGCAGAAATTTTGACGAAAAAATGTTAAGCGAATTTTAAAGAACAACAGAAATGATGGACAGAAGCGTAACAAGCGAATTTTTAAGAACAAAACAGAATTTTTAACGAAAAGTGGTTAAGCGAATAAAGAACAACATAAATTATGAACAGGAGCGAATTAAGACAATTTTAAAGAACAACAGAAATTTTAACGAAAAGGAATTAGGCGAATTTTAAAGAACAGCAGGAAGGATGAACAGAAGCGAAGTAAGCGAATTTTAAAGAACAAAACAGAAATTTTAACGGAAAGGGGTTAGGAGAATTTTAAAGAAGAACAGAAATTTTAACTAAAAGGGGTGAAGCGAATTTTAAACAACAACATAAATGATGAACAGAAGCGAATTAAGCGAATTTTAAAGAAGAACGGAAATTTTAATGAAAAGCGGCTAAACGAATTTTAAAGAACAACATAAATGATGAACAGAAACGAATTTTAAAGAACAACAGAAATAGTGAACAGAAGCAAACGAATCGAATTCTGAAGAATAACAGAAATTTTAACGAAAATTGGTCAAGCTAATTTCAAAGAATAGCAGAAATGATAGCATAGAAAATAGAATATGCAAGGATTATTGCACGGAATTAATTTACAATTTCCTTTTACAGATTTGATTTAAAATACAATGTAGATATGTCGGTAGCCTCGTGATTTTATTTTTAATGGCCTATAACCCTGTTCCGACAGTTAAAGATTTATTTTAAACATTTTAATACATTTCTGTATAAATGTTAAATTAAAAAAATATTTTACATATATTTCATTTTAAAATTCACATTAAAACCTAAACGAGCTACAATATGTCAATTAATCAAACGATAAACAATTCCGGAAGACGACATTTGTCGTTTGCAGACAACCCCTTGGTTCCGAATTCGTGCGAAGAGGGAGAAAAGCGATCGAAATAGCACCGGAATCGGCGGGCGCGAAAACATCGAGATGTCATTAGGCGCCGGTTTTAAGCCCAGCCACGAGGATGAATTCCGAACAATGACGCCCAACATTTTATCATCTGTGGCAACACGTTACAAAAGAGCGGAATATTTCAGCACATTTTCCGAGAAGCGGGGAATAAAACGTAAAGCATGAATACGTCCGTTTGAATCCGAGATGAGTTTCTCTGCTTCAAAAGGGAATAATATTGAACAGTTTTATATCAAGAGATAGAGTTACCTATGTGAAAACTTATTGATGAGGCTGCGCTATTGCAAACACAGAGCAACTCCGATGCAAATCGTAGACGAAAGGAAACGATTTTTCTGGGAAGAAGAAAAATATATCCAATTATTCCAGACACCAAATGTTTTCACTCTGCATTCGATATATATTTTGCGTGTGCATACATTTTCCCCCCTCCTCCATGTAAAATCAGATAGAAGTTCATTTCTGGAGGCACAGACATGGTTGTTAGTTATTGCCACCATTTTGAAACTTTCCGAATAAATTTATTCGTCCTCTTAGGGATCAGAAATGTTTAAGTTGATTTTTTTGGATGAAAAATTACATAAATACCAGAATAAAAATTCGAGATTTCGGGTGGAAAATCAGTTCAATTAGTTACATATTAGTAATTTTTGCCAAATACTAACATAAAGAATGCAGAAATTCCCTTGACAGAAATAATCGCAGTAATCTAGTTGCCATATCATTTTCGATATATATTAGTTAAAAAATCTGATGTGTACACCACATCCTTGTACGGAATGAGATACATTCCGCAAGAGAAGAAGAGGGGAAAAGTGGTCACGTGGTTTAAGAACAACAATCTCCGCACGTCCGCAGTCTACGATGGATCTATAGCCGATGTACCACTAAAATTAATAGATTTTTCTAATTTAGAAATTTACAGCTATTGTGAAAAATTAAAAAGTACTCTTGGAAGTTGTTTCTCTTTTCTTGATGTTAATAAAAAGGTCTTCTCTTGTTCAAGGAAAAACAAGTTAATAACATTTGCTTTAAAGTAATGCCAGATAGTAAGGTACTTGTAGCAAGCTGTGTTAAGGCAGAAATGAAGAAAACAATTCATTATAAAACGTCTGTGGAAATTTCTGCAAAAAATGAGGTAAGATTCATAAATTTTCTTTTATACACAATACTTACCAATATTCATCTTATAAGTGTATATCAATAGTTGAAAAGTATTCCCGAGCCCTTGAATAATTGTTTCCAAACTGTACAATGTAAATATTTGTTAATAGTTCATGAATACTTGTTCTAAATTATTGAAATAATTGAATTCATGCAAGAGCTGCTTATTTGCAAAAACATTAACAACAAGCCAATTTTCTCTTATTAATTACAGTACCATAGAACATGCTATACCACTAAATTCCATCATGTTGTGTTTTAATAATGTGGGTGTTATAATCAAGTTTTAATCAATACGCATAAATGTAGTATATTTTATCGCGTTCTACTATAAAATAAAGAAACGTCTATGACCAAAAAATAATTAATTTCACAGTTAAAATTGCAGCGAACTCAGTTGTGCAAATCCATACAATTTTCTTTTTGACATTTATACTCTAATACAAAAAATACACGTTAATCTGAAGTTTATGCTATCTGTAGATTAAGAGTCAGTTATGAACAATTAAATTTCAAGGGGTACAAAATTATGTATTAATTTTGAACTGTGTATAATATTAATATCACTATCGTCACATAATTTTAGGGCAACTGTATTTATAATGTTCCAGACATTTGAGTCTGCCATTTTGAAATCCATCTTGTTGTGCTTGTCAGGCTGATAAAATTGTGACTTAAAATTATAATAGTAATTACATTTTTCTTTTCAATGTAGAACAACAACATACATGAACATTATTTTATGCATTTCCCTCTACACTTCAGAAGGAAATGCAAACAATTATTAGAGGAAATGCAAACGAGAATTATTATTGATAAAAATTAAGTTAATTAATACTATATGAAATCAAGTAGAAAGCTTTAAAATTTTACTGATAAAACTATAAATGTTCAATGTGTGTTTTGGTTTTATGACGTACATAGAAATGAGTATCCCAATCCTCTCAACATGTATTGTAACTGTTTCTTTAGAACAGCTTGGCCATCTAAAGTTGTTGCCTTTATATAGGCAAGTATTATTCTTAAACTGTCAATACCATCTCATATTCTGGTGGCTTGTTGGAATATACTGTTGCCGAATATCCGAATTTTCACCACATCTACCACAGCAAAAGCTTGTTTGTTTACATCTCAGTTCTTACATCATGTGAACTCTGACGTCACCGGAATGTATCTCATATTAAATTATATGTAATTTTCCGGCATTTCATTTAAACATATTGAAATAACAGTTAACGAATTTTGAATTAAATCTACTTCGTCGATAGCGCATAAACCTCTATAGAATAAATGCACTCACGCTCAAAGTTCACGATAAATTTTTTTACCATAGCCACACTTCGGCGCTAGGTTAACTACATCTCATTCATTTTATAAGTTAGAGGGGGCAAAAATTATTGGATCTGAAGAATTACGACAAGTTCTATTCAAATACTATAGTAAATCTAAAACGATGTCTAAAATAAATTAAACAAATAAAAAAGAAACAGTTTTTCGCAAACGATTCAGCGCCGCTTACCTAATGCGCATGAGCTGTTAATTAATTCAGTTCTCACTTCGTAGTAAGGCAAAAATACATAAAAATTCAAAATATTTTTATTAAAAATTGAAAGATATAGAAAAACACAAATCACCCAGTACAGTTAAAACAATTTAAAAACAATTTTTACAATTAAAATTACAATTTGTACGCAAAAACCAGCTAATAACTTAAATGATAATTCCACAATGAATCAGGCATAATTTAATTAGCAATAATAGAAGAAGACTTGTTGTTGCGAAGCTTAGTTTCTAGGGATTGGCAACAAATCCACTATTCTGCTAAGCTTCAAATGTAAACAAATATGTCCGCTATCATAACCAAAAATTAGGCTTAGCCGTACTTAAAAAAACTTTTAAATTGTTGATAATTCCTCAATTATTGCATGCAGGTTAACTAAGGGCATAAAAATCTTAACCGAAAGATAAGAACAACATAATTCAATCATTTTTAGAACAAAAAATACACAATTTATAAACTTATAAGAATAAAGAATCTGAGCTCATTGAGCCGAGTAACACAGTGGATATATTTCGGTGCGGCCGATTGCGATCAAAATGCGAAGCGCATATCTGCATGTTATAATAGCAGTCCTATATACAAAATGTCAACGTTCTGAGGCTACTCATTTTTAAGTTATACAAGATACATACATACATACGTTCGCACAGACGCCACGAAAAAATCTCTTCAGAATCCATTTTAAATAAGTTTTATAATTATTTTGGGGAAAAAGAGTCCTTTGTTCTGTTCTTAAGTACGGATGTCGCTCAAAAACATCGTTAAATTGCGTTCGACAGCGCAATGCTCTTAAGAAATGTATAATACTTTCAAATTATTTATTTTTTTCTAATGGTGAAATTTTTTATTTACTTCTGCTAAGTAAAAGTACTATTGCAATTGCGAAAAAATTCGGGTATATTTCAAAGAAAATATCTATATTGACTGCTCTCGAATTCATTTGAACGATATTTTCGCGTGACATCTGTACGTAAGGACAGAATAAAGACCTTTTTTCCGGCACGCACTGTAAAATGTGTTCAGAAGAGATTTTTTGCGTGACGTCTACAAACGTGCGTACGTCCGAATGAATCTCGCATAACTCAGAAACGATCAGCCTTAGAATGTTTAAATTTTGTATATGGGAGGGCTATAACATGCAGTTTGCACCTCTCTTTCTGGTCAGCTGTTCTAAAGGTATATAAATATGTATATGTATATATATATATATATATATAACCAGAGTGGGTATATATATATGTTACTCAACTCCGTGAGCTCAGTTTCTTAATTCTTATGTGTTGGTAAATTGGGCATTTTTTGCTTTAAAAAGGATTCAATGTTGTTCTTCTTATCTTCCCGTTAAGGTGTTTATGCCTTTAGTTAACCTAAATGCAATAGTTGAAGAA
This sequence comes from Stegodyphus mimosarum, assembly GCA_000611955.2. Taxonomy (NCBI): domain Eukaryota; kingdom Metazoa; phylum Arthropoda; class Arachnida; order Araneae; family Eresidae; genus Stegodyphus; species Stegodyphus mimosarum. The sequence continues at coordinate 802,162 of KK119094.1, forward strand.
TTATCAACAACTTAAAAGTCGTTTAAGAACAAAAAAAAAAGGACTCTTCCCCCCAAAGGAATTATAAAACTGATTTAAAATGGATTCAGAAAAGATTTTTTCGTCGCGTCTGTCGTACGTACCTACGTATGTATATATATATCTCGCATAACTCACAAGCGAGTAGCCTCAGAACGTTGGCATTTTGTATATAAGACTGCTATAGCGTGTAGTTGAGCACCGCGCGTTTTCGTGGCAATCGGCAGCACCAAAAGCATATAAATATATATGCATATGTATATACCCACTTTGTTATTCGGTTTCTTTAAACTCAACTTTTCTATTCTCATATGTTGGTAAATTGTTCATGTTTTGCTTTAAAAGTGATTGAATATTGTTATTCTTATGCTCCGGTTAAGGTTTTTGTGTCTTTGGTTAATCTGCATGCAATAGTTGTAGAATTATCAACAATTTAAAACTCCTTTAAGTGGTACTAAGTCCTAAAGAGTTCGCCATTTGTTCACATTTGAAGCTGTGAGTAACACAGTAAATTAATTCAGTTGGTGCACCAACTTCAACGCCTTTTAGCACAGTTGGGCAAGCTTTAACTTTCAATTTTGGGCTCCGAAAAATCTGTTTTACTTCCCGTTGAACGAATTGTTTGTTTCTGCGTACAAATTCTAATTTTAATTTCAAAAAAGTTCTTTAACTGTATTTCACAGTTTAGGTGTACAATACAGAAAAGTACTGTGCGATTTTTAACGAAGGTATTTTGAATTTTTATGTGTTTTTGCTTTGTTGTGAAGTGAGAACTCCGAATTGCGTGTTTTCCTGTAGAAACTCTAATTTTAGTTATAAAAATTGTTTTTTAACTGTTTTAAGTATATTTGGCGTTTTATGTTTTTCTATATTTTTCAATTGCAGCGAAAATTGCGTATAATTGACTAGGCCGTACACGGAAGTCACGTGATTCCGCCTCAGATTTTTTTATAGTGGTGAAATGAATGTCCCTTTATAAGATAAAAGGTAAATGAAAGAATGAACTGACAATGACTTCATTTTTGAACACGAGTTTAGCTTCAGTTTCGAAGCTGATAAGTGATTTTAGGAAAACTAAACGCGAATCACAATAATAATCATAATAATTAAAAAATAGCTGGAATGGTAACATAAGAAAATCTGAATATAATTGAAAAATAATCAGAAAGGAATTAGAAATATCCTTTCACCAGAGTTAAATGCGTTCTAAAGGTTAATTCATATAATAGAAAATCCCAGCAGCCTAAACTTAATTAGTCAGTAAGTACCGCTAAAGGGATTACTAATGTTATTAACTTATATTTGTTCCGATAAATTGGATTTTCACGCACCATCATCAAGGACTGGAAAATTTGATTTAAGTATTCATAATACTCATTTAGCGCGAGTTCAGTTTCGACGAGCGCTTGAATTAGATTGGCCAAATTAGACTCAATTGGTTAGTAACAAGGCTGCTTAGTTTAAATCTGATGTTTGCTAAAGATATGAATTAACAGAGGCTGAGTAGTGACTAATCAATGGCTTTCGATGTATAGTTCGATGTTAGATTTTAATAGATAAGCTTTTACGTAACGGAACTACAGGTAAAAAAAAATCTGAAATGTTTCAGATTTTAAATTACGTCCAAAGGGACGTTTATTTAACATTTTGTGTGTTACCTTTATTTGTTAAATACCATGTTCTTCGCACTTAAACCATAAAATTCAGTTCAACAGCAATATCGCAAAATAATTTTAAATTGAGCATATCTTTAGAAATTTCGGTACACGCTCTCACGCGCTGGAGATAAAAATGTTTTTCTGTACAACGTTGGTATTGCTGGCTTTGAAATCTTTGAGTTTGTTAATGAAAAATTCGTTAAAGTTTTAGAGAATATTGTTACGAATTTCACATTTATTTGGCTATTTATTTAGAACTGTAATTAAAATTCCTTTTTATTTTCCCGTGCAACGCACGCAGACGATTTTTGAAGAGAAAGCTACGTCAAAAAAAAAAAAAAAAAACATGCATACATTTATGCAGATTTTTCATTTTTTAAAATTTAATGCAGAGCGATAACATTTAGTGGCAACAATTTGAAAAGTGATTCAACGTTTTAATGATTCAACGCAAAACGCCCAAACGAAAGTAATAGTCCTTCGGGACTAAATCCCTTTGGACTAAAAAAAAACCAACAAAGAAACATAAGTACTAAATTGAAAAGTGATACGCCGTTTCTTGTGAAACAACGCAAAACGCCCAAACGAAAGTAATAGTCCTTCGTGACTAAATCCCTTTGGACTAAAAATTAAGATAAATTTGCAGTCCAAAAATTTCATATTGCAGCTCAACATATGAAAAATCTGATGCGTACACCACATGACTTCCTTGCACGGAATATTAAATAATATCCAATTTTTCTAGCATTTCACTTAAACTTATTAGATTGAATTAAATCTACTTCGTCGATAGCATAGCGCAAAAACCACAGTAGAATAAATGTACTCTTTAAAATTCACTATATTTCTTTACCATAGCGATACTCTGGCACTAGGTTCACTTAACACCGTTACATCACATTCATTTTATAACTCAGAATGCATAAAACGTATGCGTATCATCTGAAGAATTATCTAATCGTTGCCTCGTGTTCTATACTCATACTACATTAAATCTAAACCGATGCATAATATAAATTAAACAAACAAAAAAAAATTAAAAAAAAAAAAAAAAAGAACAGTTTTTCAGAGATGATTCAGCGCTGCTTACTTAATGCCCATGCTCGTAAACATTCTTCACTGTCTGAGACGGACTGGCGACAATATTTGCTACTGTTACGAAACATTTATTTCCTCGAATTTCATTAAAGATATATTTCGTATTCAAATAATTCAGTTCTCACTTTGTAGAGACATTAGGATATTTTGGAATCAGGTGAGATGAAAAATTAGCAACGCCTTCGCCGGGAATCGAACCAGGGAGCTCTCAGTTACGCGTCGAGCATGCAGACCACTACACCACGAATGCATGCGAAGAAGGCGGGAGAAATACCTTATAATTTAGCGGCAAGGCAAAAATACATAAAAACTCAAAATATATTAATTAAACATCGAAAGATATAGAAAAACATAAAACGCTAAGTACAGTTAAAACAACTTAAAAATTTTTTTACAACTAAAATTATTGTTTTTACGCAAAAACAAGCAATTTATTTGGCCAGGAGGCAAGAAGACAGATTTTTCGGTACACAAAACTAAAAGTTTCCTTTTGGTCCCATTCGGCAAAAAGACACTGAATGTGCTGAAGGAATTAATTCACTATTCTGCTAAGTTTCAAATTTAAACAAATATGGCTGCTATGGTAAAAAAAATTAGGCTTAGTCGCACTTCAGCAACTTTGAAATTGTTGATAATTCTACAACTATTGCATGAAGATTAACTTAAGGTATAAAAACCTTAACCGAAGCATAAAAACACAATAATTCAATCATTTTCAAAGCAAAAAATACGCAGTTTATTAACATATAATAATAAAAAAATGAGCTCATGGAACCGAGTAACATAGTGGGTATACACACACTATATATATATATATATATGTGATGTGCCATGATGATGTGATGTAGTCGTAGCTCAAAGTAACAAACGATGATAACAAAAAGAATCCATTTATTATTTTTCTTGAAAAACAGCTGTGTTAAAATTTACATCTTCGAAGAACAATTAATAGCTTTTTGAATTGATGTTTATTCCATCATTACATTAATGAAAAGACCGCCCGATGTTCCTTTGCGAGTTCTTTTATAATTACTGGAAAGGCGGAGCTTCCAAGAAATTACGTCAGCCTCGTCAGCCAATCCAGTTCGCTTTAAATATTTCCAGAACATTCAATAACTGTACGTGTAGAAAAAGCGGGAAAATGAATTTGACTACGGGGCTGTGAATTTAATTCCACGTACTTTCGAATAAGAGATCG
>KK119094.1:823936-872660 GCA_000611955.2 Stegodyphus mimosarum
CACCAGGCACACTCATCTCATTAAGAAGTAAAAAATCTGTAGCTACTTTACTTACTGTTTCTGATTTATTAAATATTTAGACTAATATATAGTTTTATTTTAATTACCTGAAAATTACCTTTGTGGGGGTCTATGGAGATTTCGAAAAATTATTTAGGGGGCGATGATCAAAAAAGTTTGGCGACCCCTGCCTTAAACGAATGTTTAGAAACCGGTCCAAATTTGAATCCGAATGTTCTTGACGTGATCCAGAGGTTTCGGGAACCTGAAGTAGCATTTTGTGGGGACATAGAAAAAGCATTTTTAATGATTAGCATTGCAGAAGAAGACAGGGATTACTTAAGATTTCTTTGGTTTGGGAATGATGAGAAATCATGTAATATTATGCGCATGTGTCGGGTTCCGTTCGGAACAGCGGTTAGTCCTTTTCTGTTGGCTGCCACAATAAAATATCACATTAAAGGGTATAAAGAGGACAATCTCGAGAGTTTTAAAATGCTTAATTCATCTATTTACGGTGATGACTTATTTTATGGAGGTAGAACTCTAGAAGATCCATACCGATTGTCTGTAGATGCTGTAAATATTTTTCGGGATGCGAGTATGAATTTGAGAAAGCTGAAATCGAATTCAGATGAATTAAATACATTATGGATGAAATCAAATATTAAAGGGGAAGATGAGGTCAATAAAGAAACAAAATTTTTGGGCATGATTTGGAATCCTAGTAGCGATGTAATAAAGATAAACACCAAACCAGTTCAGGAGTCAATTGGAAATGGTGAAGGCGACACAAAAAGACTGATATTGAAAACTGTCTCCAAAATATTTGACCCTATCGGATATTTGCAACCATTTATAGTTCGTGTAAAAATAATATTGCAAAACATTTGTCTTCTGGGTTTAGAGTGGGATGCTGCACTTCCCATCGATATCAAGAAAAGGTGGATGAACTGGTGTGCGGAAATGAAATGTTTAAAAATCCCCGAATTCCCTAGAAAATTCTTTCACAACATTAATTACACGCAGCTGAGCGTTCATATATTTTGTGATGCGACACCTAGAGCTTTTGGAGCAGTGGCATATTTTAGATACGCTGATGAAAATGAGGAAATTAAAACGAGTTTCATAATGGCAAAAAGTAGAATAGCTCCCCTCAAACCGTTAACTCTCCCTAGATGTGAGCTAATGGGAGCTGTTGTAGCTGCTCGCTTAGCTAAATATTTAAAACAAGTCTTGCCTATGTTAAGCAACAATATTACCTTTTGGAGTGACTCCCAAATAACGCTCCATTGGATAAGGAAATCACCAAATGTCTGGAAGCCATTTGTTGGCAACCGTGTAGCAGAAATCCAAGCAATTTGCAACGCTAACCAGTGGTACCATTGCAGTAGCAAAGAAAATCCGGCAGATCTATTGTCTCGAGGGGAACGAGCTGAGACCATCATCTCCAGTCCGTTGTGTCAAAACGGACCAAGTTGGCTTCTCCAGCCTGAAAATGTGTGGCCTAAGAGACCAAACATGGAGGCAAATGAGGAGGAGATATCCGTGGAAAAAAGAAAAACTCATAATGTCCTACAAGTTGCCATCGACAACAAAAACAGAGAGCAAAATTCGAATTCATTGATCGATTTAAATCGGTTTAACAAATTAGGCAAGGTATACCGAATAACAGCGTGGATATTCAGGTTCATCAACAATTCTAATGCTAAATCCGAAAAACTTTGTGGACCATTAACCGCTTCTGAAATAATGAATGCTGAAAAATATTGGATTAAAAATACTCAATTTCAATATTTCGAAAAGGAAATTCTCGATTTATCTCAAGGAAGGGCAGTTGACAAAGGGTCCAACATCTACTCATTGAATCCTGAGCTCGACGAAGACGGCCTTCTGCGGTTAAAAGGCAGAATACAATTTGCAGACTGTTTGGAATCTGCCAAGCATCCATGGATACTTCCGTCAAAGTGTCGATACGTCGATTTGTTAATTTTCAACGCACATGAGAGAGTATTTCATTCCGGAGTGGACTCGACTCTGACGCACCTACGTGAAAAATTTTGGGTTGTCAAAGGCAGACAGCGAATAAAATCCTTGTTGAACAGATGCGTGATTTGCAAAAGATACAGTGCTCGCCCTGGAGTTCAAGATATAGCTCCACTTCCTCCAGATCGAATTCTTCAGTCACCACCGTTCGCTGTAACTGGATTGGACTATGCTGGACCATTTTTCTCTAAAGAGAGCAACAATAAACATTACCTTTTAGTATTCACTTGTGCAGTAACGCGTGCTATTCATTTAGAACTGGTAACTTCGATGAATACTGAAGTGTTCTTATTGGCCTTTAGACGATTTATAGCGCGGCGAGGACTGTGTTCAGTTATATACAGTGACAACGCAAAATCATTCAAGCGCGCAGACACTGAACTCAAAAAACTGTGGACTTGCATTTCTGATCCTTCTGTAAAGAATTTTTTCTCTTCTTATAACATTCATTGGAAATATATAATTGAAAGAGGAGCATGGTGGGGAGGATTTTGGGAAAGAATGATCAGAACGATCAAAACAAGTCTTAGAAAAATTGTTGGCCGTTCATCGCTCTCTCTCAATGAACTAGAAACAGTGTTCGTTGAGATTGAAGCCATGATCAATTCCAGGCCCATCACTTATTTGTATAGTGAACCCTCAGAACCCTCTCCACTCACTCCTGCACACTTTCTGATAGGTAGACGTTTGCTATCCCTTCCTCCAAGTAGAATATCTAAGGATGATTTATCAGGATCCAGAAAATCTATTGTGAAAAAATTCAAACATCAGCAAAATATATTAAATAATTTTTGGAAATGCTGGCGAAAGGGTTATTTATTAAATTTAAGATCTGCTAATATGTGCCAGCAAAATTCAAAGGCAACTGAATTCAAGCCAAATGACATAGTATTAATCTATGAAGAACGCTATCCTAGAAATATGTGGTCTCTAGGTAGAATCATAGAGATTTTCCTAGGAAGGGATGGAAAAGTTCGCTCATGTTCGATCAAAACTGGCACTGGACTAATAAGAAGGCCAGTACAGTTAATTTACAACTTAGAGCTCAATGATTGATTCTTAAAAAATTTACAGTATGATATTCACAAGATTGAAACTTTCTTTTTTGTTTTCATTATTGTATTCTTTAATTGTTATGTGCTAATAGTATACTTATTCTTCTATTCTTTGTATTAATAGTTTAGTCAAGAAAGCTTTGTACAGAAAACTTATTTAGAAGATCATATGTAAAAATATGGTAATTACTTTATTGCATTGTGATTAATGTAAATTCAAATGATGGAAATTGGTAAGTACTGTTATAAACTCTATGTTAAGAGTTTAGGTGGGGAGTGTTACGAAACGCCTATAGAGGGCGCTGTAACCCGCCTGTTTTTCTTGAGTGTAGTTGTAATCTGTACTTTTGATATGCGCTTAACTTGAATACGAATGTCTGTAAGGGAGTAGCCGGCCCTGATAATTAGCGGCAAATTAATACCACATGTCAATAATCTTGTAAATAAAATAAGTTTGTTTTGTTTAAAGCTGAGCTTTTATTACGTAAAACTGAACCACCAAACTGACTATGTTGATAGTTACAAGTTTGGATTAGCAAATTCCACAGTCCTGTCGAAAGGTTGGTAGGCAAAGACGGGTGGAGACTTTCGGGCCCCCCCCCCCCCCCGGGATGCTCTCCATCAAAAATGGAGGCGGAACGGAGCTACATCGCACTGTCACCTGTATGGTACTCAAGGCTGTTAAATTTTCGCTCTTTGGCACGAGGAATGGCGTGGACCTGGGCCGAGTATAGGTGAGACAGGTGAGCATTAGACACACACACACAAAAAAAAAATCTGCAAGGTTTCAGATTTTAAATTACGTCCAAAGGGGCGTTTTTTAACGTTTTGTGTGTTACCTTTATTTATTAAATATTATGTTCTTCGCACTTAAACCATAAAATTCAGTTTAACAGCAATATAGCAAAATAATTTTTAATCTTTAGAATTTCTCATACAGAGTTCCTTGCGCTTTAGATAAAAAGGTTTTTATACCTCCGTAGAGTGTTGCCATGGCTCGCTTTTAAATCGTTTGAATTTGCTCATAAAAAATTCGTTAAAGTTTTACAAAATATGAAATAGATAATAAAACAAATTCCAAATTCGGGCTTCCAGATGCGCATATTCGGGTGGAAACGGAACGTTATTCAAAATTGGATGGGTCTAAGTAGCGTGGTTTTATCCCATTTGTAGAAATATGCATACATTTTGAAAGGTTTTAGTTTAAACTAACAAAGTTATGTTAATTTTCTCTTTCCTGTAAGTTCTTATTTCAACTTCCCGTTAGAATGAGTGCGCGTTTCAGCTTTATGCTAATTTGAAGTGGAGCCAAGTTTTGTATTTAAGGGTTAGCGAGGAACTTCTCGGTGTGAGAGAGCTTTAAGTCTCAGATCACTGCGGCTCTGTTCGACGTCCACCTGACTAGCTAGTATTTAAGTTCTTAGCGCTGTTACGCTATTACTTATTGAAGTAATCTAAGTGCGTTAGTATTAGCCAAATCTTTCTACGCACCATTAATAGTTTAGCATAGAGGCCAACCTCGCGTTCATAGCTCTGTGAGCAACGACTTCTTAATTTCTACTTAGCTTTATTTTAAATTATTTGATTGTTCAGTTTAGACCCAAGTGCGGTCATTATTTTCTTTTGTCCCTCCCGAGTTGGGAAGTGGCTGTAAATAGTCGTTTAGTAAAAGGGGATTTTAAATCCTTCTTACGTGCAGTTATTCTACCACAGAACATAGCTACATTCAGATCCCTGTTCGAGATCAGGACTTGATACTATCACAACCATGTTTGCCAAAAGTATGCATGGAACACTCAGTCCTGAGAATTTATGCAGATTCTTCATTATTTAATTTCTTTAAATATAATATAGGGCTGCAATGTTTTGTGGATGCAATTTTTGTGCAACAGTGTGAAACGTGATTCAGACTTTTCATGTTTCCAACGCAAAATCGCTAAAAGAAAAAAATAGTTATTCAGAGACAAAGCCCCTTTGGACTAAAAAATGATGTGTTTGACTCCACAGTTTTGACTAGAGAAGTAGCGTAAGAAATGTGTTAATACATATCTATAAGTTTTTAGCTTAGTTTCAAGAAACTCGTTCACACAACAAGGAATACGCATATTTATTTTAAAGGAATAAACAATTATTTAATACACGTACGTGGCAACAAAAATAATTGTTTCGTGATCTGCGCGTTCTAATGCATTGAAATAACTCCTTAACTCTTTTTAAAGTTGCATTCAAATTTTTGCGAGATATAAAAGTGATATTTTCTCAAAAGTTAAGTTTTTATGCTAATACAACGCTAATTATAACAACTTATGAGAAATTTATGACAGAAGAAAAAATAAGTGGAAAAGGAAGAAACAAATAAAATTTTCCACATTGGGTCCCATGGCTATATGCTCCTATTTCGAGTGAATGTATCATCAGTAAGAAGTGATTGTACATTTACAAGAGGTGTATTTGCTACCGTGTATTCACATTTTATTTCCAAAGCGAATCGGTGAATATATATATCATGGAAGGCGAATTCGTGGAAAAGTGGCAGCAAGAAACGAATACAACTCTCAGTCATGTTATGAATCTTGTGACTCTTCAAACGGGTCAGCCTGAATGTTCAAACAAGAAAGATAGAAATAAAACAACTGACGCTACTTCTAGCCGTGAAATTGCAAACGATTTCTCAAATATTCCCAAAGTTATTACACAGGCCGAACATTCAACGGAAGGAAAAGGTAATCTGAAGAGCCAAGATGACTCATTTCGAAATGTTGACTCTTCCGAGAATGGAGTGAAACTTACGAAATCGTCAGTAAGTACACTTACCGTGGATTACCAGAACTTAAAATGTTGTGACAATGATGAATATGCAAAGATTCAATCAAAGTGTAACAAAACAATGAAACTGCAAACATGCATGGAGGACCTAATACTACTTGGAAAGGGTGAAGATAATGATTTAGTTGATTGTTTCGCAACTGATAGTCTTTGTTCCCAAACATCTTCGCAAGAAACAAAGCGACAGAAAGTCTCAGGTAAAAACGATCATAAAATGCCAATGAGTTTCCTCAACATTAAGCAGGTGCAGAGTAATAACGAGTTGATCGATGGGCCAATAAAATGTTCTTCGGTGGGTTCGCAACAATCAAAGAAAACGGATGTCTTAAACAGTCATTCTAAGGAGCTTGAAAACTGCTACGACTTAGCAGAGGAAGAGCCGAATGATGATAACGACTCAATAGGAAAAAGCCAATCCACAGGCACAATCTCAGCGAAGGATGCAGGAAATATTGAAAGAAATTTTCATGATCGCAGCAATAAAACGAAGAATCTTTGCCAAATCTTCAGAAACTTTTCATTAAAAATGGGCCTTCCGCTTAAGAAAGCTCATTGCGTAACGTACGACGCAGATATAAACAATAACTTAACACATTTCGTTCCAAAAAATCAGATGCTTCCATTCCCAACTAAGAAAAATTGCTCAAAGTCGGCAAGCATCATAAAGAATTTTAACAGCAATTCGAGTGCTTTTAAACCGGGTAAACTTTTCTCTGCTTTGCGACGAAACGCTGCAAATTAACATTCTAAGAGAATTTATAAGACTTTGAATTCTGTATTATTGAGCAACTTGATGATAAGGAACTCAAAATAATATAGAAAGTAAATAAAATGGCGCAAATTTATATCTTTGGAATTTTATCAGAAGTATAAGAAATAAATTAGAGTTACAAAAACCTGATGACACTCTTGGAAAGACTTAAGAACTTGTGGGGTTTACTTATTTAAATCAGTGTTTAATCCTTGAACCCCACAAACACTAACAAGCGAATAATCGCTTAAATGTGTGAACAAACACGTAAGACTTAGAAAGGGTTAACTACCTTTTATTTCTCAGAATAAATATGATACAATCAGTTTCTAACTCGGAACGTACAACAAAGTCTCCACTTGGGCTTCAACTTAAATGAACATGAAATTAAACTTAACTAAGCTTAACCAAAAGATATAGCAGAAGCTATCAAGATTCTAAGTAGTTGGCCCCTAAATCTTAATTAAGTCTGCGAAGCCACACAAGGGCCTAAAGTATGGCCGAGCGTAGTAATAGCTTAGAGAGACGTAGCCAAAAGGCAAACGTGCGCTAGTCAGGAACTCGGGCTCTCTCTCAAGTCGGTGAAACATCGACTTAAATACTACTCTGTACTCATTTGTATTCACTGTGTTTCTGAAATTACATTCTGGTAGGAAATTGTAAGCTGAAACTAGAAAGACAGGAAAGCTGCATAAACTTAAAATAACTGTTAATAAAATTAGGATAAACTTTACAAACTTTAGATATTTCTTTGTTTTAAAGCGGCCCTTGAACAGCTCTTTCTAAAATTTACTCGTTACCGGTCTAGATACAATTTCCCAATATAGGATATCATGGAAACCAGATATGATGAAAATTAAGCGAAAGATTAATAATACATGATAATTTTGAATACCCTTGTACCGACGTCTGTTTATCTTTGTTACCGAATACTGAAAAATTAATTTGAGTTTCTGTATGTGCGAATGTATGTTTCTAGTTGCAAAAGCGGCTGAACCAAAGCCACCAGATTTGGAATACTGTACGTTTCGTGCAAACTTAAAGATAGTCTGATTAGCAAATCAGGTATTTAAGATCAATGTTCCGTCATACGGCAAAGTGTAATAGATTTAGGTTTTTTTTCAAATCACGCCTTCAAGTTTAAATGAAATGCAGAAAATTTTTTTATAATTTAATAGGCCGTACAAGGAAGTCATGTGGTTCACACGGTCTCGACGAACGTGCTTTTATCGTTGAGTAAAATTCGTATAAATTTCTTTTTTACTTTTACGAAATGTTGTTAGTACTAAATAGTGAGACAGATTTACTTTATAAACTCTGAGTAAAAACTTTAAGGACAGTAAAAAATTTTAAGAAAATGTAAAATAAAATAAAAGGGCATCAAATAATATTAATTATTAAAGTTCATTGATAAGAAATAAATGCTATGAACATAATTTGTAAATACATAATTATGAGAAACATGTGGTTATTTACAAAGTTAGTATTTCTGCCTGACTAAAAACTTTAAGACCACCAGTCATTTTTTAAAAATAAATATAATATAATCGTGTAATTACCATTGCAACTACTAGCTTGTGACAACGCTGCAATTTTCATATTTGTCATACGTTTCTTCGAAGTATTGGTGATCTTTGTGAAGATGGCAAAGGGTAAGAAGTTAACTGATCCTGAAAGGGGAGAGATCGAAGCTTCAACAGGAATGAGTAGATGTGCTATTGCGATAAAGATAGGAAGATCAAAGACTGTAAGTCAACAAATTTTTAAAATTGAAAGACAATTATGGTAAAAAGAATACTGGGGGAAGACCCAAAGCTTTGTCCTCGCGTGATGAAAGAAGAGTTTGCCAACTTGTATCTACTGGAAAGTACTCAATCAGGAAAATGATTCCGACGACAGGTTTAAAAGTTTAGCAAAAAACGATTTATAACACAATTAGGTGGTCTGGAAGGTTCACTTATGCAGCAAAATTGACTAAGCCTCAGTTACTGCAGAGACACAAGATAGAGCGTTTGAACTTTGGACAGAAAGTCATGACCTGGGGCAACCAATGGATAGAAATTATTTTTTCTGACGAACAAAAATGGAATTTGGATGGACCAGATGGCTGGAATTTCTACTGGCATGATATAAGAAATGAAAAAGAAATATTCTCCAAGCGCCAATTAGGTGGAGGGTCTGTCATGACTTGGGGCTGTTTTGCTTACAATGGTGTGGGCTCAGTTGCATTCGTTTCAGGTAGAATGAATTCACAAACATACCAAAATGTCCTAACAAATCATCTTTTGCCAAATACTGAATGTCTTGCTGGAGAAAATTGGAAAGAAATATCAGCAAGACAATGCATCGATCCATTCGAGTAACAGCACAAAAAATTGGTTCCAAGTCAACAATCTTGAAACTGTGAAATGGCCAGCTAGATCACCTGACCTCAACCCAATCGAGAACCTTTGGGGTGACTTAGCAAGAACAGTTTATGCAAATGGGAAACAATCTGGGAAATAAATCTATTGTTGGCGTTGTTTAGCATAATACTACTAAAATGATAGAAATAAGTAATGAATATATTATCAAAGTAAACGTTTTAGCTTTTGTTTCTTATGTTTTTGGGTTAAAATGTGCTTTTCGGAATTACTAGATATGTTCCCACAAAATTATTGTTGCCTGAGTAAGGGTGTAGAGACATTAGGTATTTTTGGAAGCATCAGACATGAAAAATGAGCAACGCCTTCGCCGGGAATCGAACCACGGACCTCTCGGTTACGCGTCGAGCATGCAGACCACTACACCACGAAGGCATGCGAAGAAGACGGGAGAAATACCTGATAAGGGTTCGTAATGGATTGATTGAATGTACAATTTGATAAAAAGTTAATAAACTTTATTTTTCTCATAAGAAATAAAACAAAATAATGAAATATTTCCCTAGAGATATTCCTACAATATCACAATATCTCAAACGTTAAACAGAACTCAATTCAAAACAAAGAAACTAATTCAATCTCACAGTGAATTCCTTACAATCAATAACAGCATTAAGTAAACATACAGTTCACTTAGAACAACAGCAACTGAGCTTAGGTGTTTTAATTCGGCTTTTATAAGCTTTTTAATTATTCACTAGAACATTCTCGTAAAACCTGTTTAAAATCTATTTTCTCGATTTTCTGGATGGCAACAGCAATTACGAGATATTTATTTATTAATTATTAAATGCACGCGCTCTTTTATTTTTGCTTTTCCGACGTAGCTTTCTCTTCAAAAATCGTCTGCATGGTAAAATAAAATAATTTAAATTACAATTCTAAATAAATAGTTAAATAAATACAAAATCCGTAACACTATTTATCAATATTTTATTTTGATTTTTTCTCTTATGTTTTTTAAGGTGTGAGGAACTAAATGGACGCAAATCTAAGTGATAAAATAAGATGTTTATTAAATCTCTCTTGTTGAGGAGCGATTTTCGAAAAATTTGTCTCTTTTCATCTACAGCTGTCTAAAACACTTTTAAGAAATGTGCATAAACCTAAAATTCTAGCCCATTTAAGTCACAATATTTTATAGAATACTTGTGGAAAGTTTCATAAAATGACTATAGTAATATTTTAAGTGTTTTCGTAAGAGAAAAGGTAAAAAAAATCCAAGTTTTTCAAAAAATACTGTTGCGTTATACGGGTTCGTGGATTTGAGAGTATCCGATGAAAACACGATGCAGAACACTAAAAAGCACAATTTATTTACAAGAATCACTATTTACAGCACAGTTCCAAAATTACCATTAAAAGCGTCGAAAATCTACAATAAATACGCTGAAACAATCAGCAACACAGCTTCAGGCTGTAACTGTAAAGGTAGCTTCACGGCAACACTAAACTTCTAATGAACACCGTGGAACAACAACCAATACACTGTCAAGCTATACTGTAAAGGTAGCTTCACGGCAAAGCACTATCTCGATCGCTTTCAGTTCACAAAACTCTCGCGTAGCTTAGCACTCACAGTAAGCAGCTATTCTCACACTAATCACAATTCTCACAACTGCCGGCTCTTAGAAACGAAGGGGTTTATGTAGCTTTTCTTTAGGTTCCACACGTTTCGAGAAATATCTCGACAGGAAGTTATTCTAGAAGTTTCCCGATTGGACCATGGGATATCGCCAATTTGGTCGCCAAATGGGCGATAAAGTCGCCAATCTGGCAACCCTACCAAACACTATTTTATGGCAACCCTAGTGCTATGCCGGAAAGCTTACATACAGGCGCAACCGCCGAATTTTTCGCAACAATACGTATAGTGTAACGCAAACACAAACAGAAAGAAAAGAAAATGAAACTCAATAAGGAATTTAAACTACAAAGCTAATCTTGTTCCCGAGAGATTAATAACAAATAAAAAAGTTCGAAATAATTTTTTGAACATCACCAAAAGCATTCAAATGAATTCTCACTTTAAAGTTGTTTAAAGTAGTCTCTGCCCCTTACGACATCCATTTCCGGGTTCTTAAACGGGAACTTCCGATTAACGGCGTAGGACAAGAACAACCATAATTCTGCTTCTAACAACCAGAGAGATAGAATAAAAGTAATTTTGGGGAATTTAAAGTAGCAGCTTAAAGTAAAGTAAAAAAAAATCTTTCGTCAATATTGACGATTAGAATGCAGTCGGATACCTTTTAAGAAAATTCATTTAAATGTATTGATATTAAATAACAATTATTTCTTTAATGCACATTTCAATGAATAAAAGGAATATTATGCAGAACAGGAGAAAGAAGACAATAAATTTGCTATTATGTTAGGATAATTAATTTAGTTGAAGAAAAGATACTTGCGTATGATATTTCTTTTTTACCGACATGTATGCTATTAAATTAGTTCTAAAGGTGATCGAATATTCCAAGCTTGAGCGAGAAACTAATCTGAAAAACCAATTCAGCATGATCACATTTTTTCAATTATCAAATTCGTGCCATTCTAAGAAGTTTATAAAAAATCACAGGCTGAAGGCTTCAGAGCAAAAGCTGTTTTAAAAATTAAAAAGTAGGTCATGCTTTTAAAAGAAAATTCATAAAACAAGAAAAGAGCGATGGGAGAAGAACAGCGGATGAAATTTCGAAGAAAACCTCCTAATTTTGGCGATGCAGAAATTACGTATTCCTGAAGTTGGGTCTGAGTTACAGCCAGATGTGGAGAAAATGAATTAAAAATTCATAGAATGAAATGATACCTTTTTTTTATAAAGAACTCACTAGAATGAGAACAAGTTACAAGAAATAAAATAGTAAATACTAATCAAAGATGGAAGTGAATACACAGAAAGAACAAGTTAGGAAGTGTTTGAATTTTTAAACGTTCTAGAGATCTACACAATTTGTACTCCACTGACAAAAAATGAAGTTATATTTATTTTAGAAACATCACTGTAAGGAAATACTGTAGTACTTTATATTATATAAATATACTTTATTTTATATAAATACTGTAGTACTTTATATAAAGGTATTGTTTTTGTTCGCCTGAATTTGCCTGAAAGTAATTAAATTAGCCAAACTATTTCTTTTAGTTATTCACGTTACATATTGGCGCTATGACTATAAAATTGTACAGACATTAGGCATTTTTTGAAAGCAGAAGAAATGGAAATGAACAGTACACTCGCCGAGACTCGAACCACGGACCTCTCGAATACGCGCCGAGCGGGATGACCAGTGCAACACGAAGGCATCCTAGGAAGGCGGGAGAAATAGTTTATATACTCACTCTTTTAAAGGGCAACTGGGGATTAGGGGACCCTATTGCCGAATTCTGGTGGTGGAGAATCATCATCCACCACCCTTTTTTCCTAGTTCGGGCTCCACTGTAGATTTTTTAGGTTATTTTCGATGTCAGGAAGCTGAAGAAATGAGCAATGCTCTCGTCAGAACTCGAACCACGGACCTCTCGTATACGCGCCGAGCGTGCTGACCACTACACCACGAAGATATGCTAAGAAGGCGGGAGAAATACCTTATACGATGCCTGTAAAAGCCTGTTTTTAGCATTTTAGAAATAAAACTGATTGCTGTTTTCCTACATGTAGCAGTATATGTCCCATATTATAGGACACATGTATTTTTTTCAACACATGTCCAAAAAAAGTCTGTTTCCTTGTAAGTTTTTAGTTTAAACTAACAAAGTTTTATTTTGCCTTTTTCTACCTGTTCTTAGTTCAACTTCCCGTTAGAATAAGCGCGCGTTTCAGCTTTATGCTAATTTGAAGTGGAGCCAAGTTTCTATTTAAGCGATAGGTAGGAACCTCTCGGTGTGAGAGAGCTTTTAGCCTCAGACCACTTCTACTCTGTTCGAGGTTCGCCTGACCAGCTAGTATTTAAATTCTAAGCCTTAGCGCTGTTACTCTATTACTAATTGAAGTAAGTCTAAGTGCGTTAGTATTAGTTAAATCTTGCTACGCACCCTTTAGCGTAGAGGCCGACCTCGCGTTTGTAGCTCTGTGAGCAACGACTACTTAATCTCTAATTAGCTTTAGTTTAAATTATTTGATTGTTCAGTTTAGACCCAAGTGCGGTCATTATTTTCTGTATCCCTCCCGAATTGGGAAGTGGCTGTATATAATTGTGGTTTAATAAAAGAGGATTTTAAACCCTTCGTAAGTGCAGTTCTTCCACCACTTAACCACAGTTTTCTACCACAGAACATAGCTGCATTCAGCTTCCTGTTCAAGATCAGGATTTAAGAGGTACACGAATATGTTTGCCAAGAGTATGCACCGAACACTCAGTCCTGACATCCTATAGTATGCAACATGTGCTGCTCAATATAAAAAATTTCAATCTCCATTTTGAATTTATTTTTAGGTGAACATACTAAAAAACGTCCGGTAGTAAAAGGCAGATTATAATTAAAAACTTTTTTACTGCTTTTCTAATACAACAAAATTCCAAAATGATTAACGGAGGAGGCGTTTCTCAATAACTTAATAATTAGGTTTTAATTACTTTTCTTTATTTGGAAAATTGCTGCATTTTCATAAATGCTGAAATGAATTGTTCAGAAGTAGGTTTAAATAAAATGCTACTTTTTATTTATAGGAAAGTTAAATTTAAATAAGACGATGATGACACCAAAATAACCGCCCAGACGGTAAAACATGGTTAGTAACTCTGACTGCCTTACAGATGCGCCCAGGTTCGACCCCGTAGAAGTAATTTATCTGTCTCTTCACAGAAGGCAACAGTGGCCCATCTATTAGGCTAGCTCCATAATAAACAAATCACCGCTTTCTTCCTTAGTACGCTTATAAACGACTAAAGCCCGACCTTAAAAGGGAGAAGAAAAGAGAGCAGAAAAAAAAAAGCTTTCAGATTTTATATTACGCTCAAAGAGGCGTTTATTTAATGTTTTGTGTGTTACCTTTATTTATTAAATATCATGTTCCTCGCACTAAAACCATAAAATTGAATTTAACAGCAATATCGCAAAATATTTGAAAGAGCATATCTTTGCAGTTTCCGATGCACAGTCTCGCGGGCTGGGGATAAAAATGTTCCCCCCTTTCCGCACAGTGTTGCCACTTCTCGCTTTTAAATCGTCGAGTTTCTAAACAAAAAATTCGTTAATGTTACAAAATATGAAATGGATAATGAAACAAATACCAAATTTGGGCTTCCAGATGCCCATATTCGGCTGGAGACGTACGTTTTTCAAAATTTGATGGCTCTAGATACCGTTCTTTTATTACAATGCGAAGACATACATACATTTATGCAGATTCTTCATTATTTAATTTCTTTAAAAATAACACAGGGCGATAATATTTGGTGGCAACAGTTTGAAAAGTGAATCAACGCAGATAGTGAATCGACGCAAAATGCCAAAACGAAATTAATAGTCCTTCTGTGCAAACGCTCCTTTGGACCAATAAAAATCAAAATCTGAAAGCTTTCAGGTTTTACATTACGCCCAAAAGGGGCGTTTCTTAAAATGTTTTGCGTATTACCTTTATTTATTAAATTCTTCGCAGTTAAACCATAAAAATCAATTCAACAGCAATATTATCGCAAAATAATTTTTAAATCAGCAAAGTTTAGGATTTTCGATAAGCAGTCTCGCGCGCAGGAGATAAAAATGATTTTTTTTCCCGTACAGTGTTGCCATTGCTCACTTTGAAATCGTTGAGTTTCTTAATCAAAATTCGTTAAAGTGTTACAAAATATGAAATCGATAATATAACATATCTCAAATTAGAGCGAGCTTCTAGATGCCCATTTTCGAGTCGAATCGTAATTCAAAATTGGATGGCCCTAGGTACCGTTGTTTTATCACAGTGCGAGAAATATACATACATTTATGCAGATACTTCATTATTTAATTTTATTTACTATAACGCAGAGCAATAATATTTGGTGGCAACAATTTGGAAAGTGAAACGGACATTTAAAGTTTTCAACGCATAATGCCAAAACGAAATTAATCCTTTCACAGTTTAATTTTTTTCCAGAATTCAGTCCAAAAAAATGTCACATTTTTTATTGCATTTTTTTGTTCATTTTACATTTTTAAGTAAAGATATGTTATTAAAATTAACATTTCTAATATTTTTAAACATTCATTACAACTTTTTTCTTTAATGAAAATAATCAATTTTCCCTGCAAGTTGTTTTTTTCCCCTACATGAATGCAAAACGGGGAAGTTACATTTACAGTTAAAATAGTACAATTACTTAACAGACATTTTCGATTACAATTCAGTTACATTTAATATTATGCTTTGTTACAAAACATACTTACACTTCTTTTTTTAAAGGTCTGATTTAGTGTGATATATCTTAAAGCAAGGCGACAGGCACAGTCTGGGCAAAAATACCTAGGCTCTTTTCTAATGCTTTTGCCGTTGTCATTTTTGTTCAATGAACATACATAACACTGTCTTGCGGGTCTTAGTTTTTTCTCTGCAGGTGGAATAATCTCTAAAATTGTCTTTCTGTTAGTCTTAGTGGAGTTGGTAAATATCCTGGACGGCCTTTTCTTTCTTCTACTGCTGCATGCCTATCAATAAGTCGATCGATAATTTCCAATCGAAACTGTAAATTCGTATCTTTACCGCCGTGCTTTTTATACAAAACATATACTTGACTGATTCCATCTGTACTACTATCAGAGTCACTACTATCCAGGTCATCTAGTAAACTTTCGCTATTATCATTTACAGATAATTCAGTTTCTGATTCCGAGTCACAGTTCGAATCACAAGAAATTAGCTCCATACGCTCTGAATTATCCATTATTCAAAAGCAAAAATATATTATTCAACTCTTACATCAATAAAATTATCAGGCGGTTAGTAAAATATAACCGGAAAGCTATACACTGAAAGATAACAATTCATCTTCTGATAAAAAACATGCGAAAAAACCCGTGCTTTTGAACCAATCAGAGTAGAAAATACAATAAACTGCAAACTATCATTTACTGGACAACTATCGCCATCTATACGAATAATTTATTACTAAAATTGGAAAAAATACGGCCGAAACAGTGCAAGAGAAATAGAAATCAGATTGCCCAAAGGCCCGAAAGCTGTGCCCGTACGGCGTATGGGCAAAACAGGGAAGGGATTAATAGCCCCTCTGGGCTAACGCCCTTTGGTCTAATAATCAATAAAAACCAAATTAATAAAATTTCATTATTAAATTAATAATTTTTTAGAATTCCAGTGCATTCTTTGAAATTTCAAGCAACAAATCACATTCTTTTAAACATTAAGTCAATAACAAAATCATAGACATTTTTGAGGAAAACGTTTTCATTTTTGCACAATATAATCTCAATTAACGATCCGCATTTTTTTATGGTCGATAAAGACGATAAATTATTGCTTTGTATTCTCCGTCTAAAAGGCATTTCTAATAACGAAGCTCATAATTCATGAAAGTCGGTGAGAAACAAGGGTACACGAAAGGATAAAGATTTATTATGCTATTAAATCGTATCTTCCTTCGCCAGGGAATTTTGCCAATTCTGAGTGAATCGAAAGCAGAACTGTATACAAAAATTGGGAAAGAAATTCATCATTGTTGTAAAATTTAGCGATATGAAAATATGAGTTCTAAAATTATTATTTGAATTGCAATTACTTGCTCAAATAAAGGTAATATATATATATATATATATATAGGCGCATTGATTTAATATAATTTACTCATAGTCGATTTTAGAAACATTAGGGAGGTTTAGAAAAGCAGTCAAAATCGAATAGTTTAATATGGATTAAAAATTAATGAACAGAAAAATGCTCGTTAGTTCTGATAGTGCATTCATTTTGACTACCTTGTACGAAGTATAGGAAGTGTTGTAATCACGAAAATTTCCGGGTATCATATTTCAACGAAAATATCCATTTTGACGGCTATAGAATGCAATTTAACGATGTTTTTGCGTAGCATCTGTAAGTAAGGACAGCATAAAAGACTCTTTTTCACCAAACGAATTATAAAACTGATTTAAAATGGATTCAGAGGAGATTTTTACGTACGTCTTTACGTACTTGTGTATATACGTATCTCCTATAACTCAAAAATGAGTAACTTCAGAACGTTGAAATTTTGTATATAGGGCTGGTATAATATATAGCTGTGCACCTCTCCTTTTGGTTGCAATCGGCCCCACCAATACTATATATATATATCTAATAATAAAATTCCATAGTCAAAAGCACACATAAAACCCTAAATTGAATTTCGTCTTTTATTTTTGTTTATTCCCAGTCACAATTCTAAATGCATGTTCTTTTCATTTTAATGGCGACGATCTCTTATTCGAAAGTACCTGGAATTAAATCCACAGCCCCGTAGGCATGTTTCGTAAATGCACATCTATATCGCCATCGAGGGAGTGGCTTCTAGAATGGACCAATGGGCTTCAAGTAACATTTCTGTCATTTTGCAATACCTTTGCCGCTCTTGATATATGATTCTCAAACATGTCTGAAATATCAAAGGCGAACGGATCTCTTTACATACTAACGAAATACGAATTTCAGCAAGGATTATTTATGCTAATTGGGAAGAGATACTTTATAATTTAGTTTGCGCTGATGACTTTCAAGTTGTGATTTGTTTAGTAAACAACTGTGAAATAAATAGTCGAAATGAGTGATAATGCTGCAGAAATACTTCGCATAAAAAGAGAATTGAAAATACTTTGATTCTCAGTTTCCTGCACAAGATAATTAAAGCGTCGTGGATTTCTTTTGAAAGTTTTCTGCGTGAAGTTAGATCGAATATAAGCATAATTGTCTATGTAAATATAAGCCTTAGCATTTTTATTGAAGTCTATATGAAAAAGAAGTTCCACAATAATATACAGTGCACAGTTAGAATAGAAGAGAAACACGTCAATTAACGATTTATTTAATTATGTTAATAAAATTCAATTAACATCATTCTTGGTTATTATTTTTGCCGATAGATGGCGTTGCCTCCTTGCGCATGGTACTACCCGAGGGTATAAAAAGCCGTTACTGAGGTTGCTTTCCCTTTCTAGAAATTTCGTTCTCCTGATGAGGAGGGACCTGTAACTGCCCTCGAAATCGATTGAGTGTTTTAATAAGTGTACGGCAAATACAAGGTAGTTTCAGCGATTTTGAATGCACAGTTGTTAATCAAGTGAACTTTCCTATTTTGCATTTCTACACATTTAGTATGTTAAATTTCACATTAATAGCGGTTCACTCTTAAGTGTATTTATTACCTGCAGAAGAAATACTATTCAAACAGAATGAATTTACCTTGCTAACAATGAATTTATTTAATTTATTTGTATATAACTTTTAATATTCAGCTTACTAAAAAAGCTATACGCTTGGATTCTATTAATCCACAGGTGTTAGTAAATGCATAATATTCGAGGCTAATTGTAATTTAAGTCATTTTAAAGATATAAAGGGCGATAACATGCCACGAACATTAATCCGAATATAAGTGCGTGATAAATTTCGCGAAAGTGAAATGTTGACGAATAAATAAACCTATGAAATGAAACCTATTAAAATGATGGCAGCATTTATACGCTATACATTTATAATTGCGAAACAAATGTAAAAGATATCGTAACAACAAAAGGCGCTTGTATGCACAGTTTCCGAGATTCAGCGTCAGAAGAGCAGTAGAAGCTCATTGGTTTATTTTTGAAACTCCTCCCTCAGTGGCAATACTGATGTGCAATTGTGAATTATGCAACTCCGTAGTCAAATTGATTTGCCCGCTTTTTCTACACGTACAGTTATTGAATATTCTGGAAATATTTAAAGCGAACTGGATTGGCTGACGTCATTTCTTGGAAGCTCCGCCTTTCCAGTGATTATAAAATAACTCGCAATGTAACGATGGAGTAAACATTAGTTGTTCTTTTTTATTTACTCCGGGGATATGAATTTTGTTACAGCTGTTTTTCACAAATAATAATAAATGGATCCAGTTTGTTATTATCGTCTCTTACATTGAGCTACGACTACAACACATCATCATGGCACGTCACATATATATATATAAATATACCCACTCTGTTATGTATATATTTTAGATTTTTTATGTCGTTTTTATACCTTCAGTCAATTTTTATCAACAATTTAAAAGTTATTCAAGTGCGGCTAAGCTTAACTTTTATTTAACATAGCAGCCATATTTGTTTACATTTGAAACTTAGCAGAGTAGTGAAGTAAGTCAGTTTCTGTATCTTCGGTGTCTTTTTGCCGAGTGGGACCAAGAATAAACTCTCAGTTTTGTGCACTGAAAAATCTGCCTTCTTGGCTGAATTCCTTGTTTTTCCACAGAAAGTCTAATTTTAATTATAAAAATTATTTTTTAAATTGCTATAACTATAAATCGTATTTTGTGTTTTTTAGGCCAAAGGGGCTTTGTGCCTGAAAGATTATTGCTTTCGCTTTGCGGTTTTGCGTCGGTTCAGTCTGAATGCCCGTTTCATTTTTCAAATTGTTGCCACTAAATACTATCGCCCTGTATTATATTTAGAGAAATTAAATAATGAAGAATCTGCACAAATGTATGAATGTTTGTCGTATTGTAATAAAAGGAGCCATCTAACTTTGAATGACGTAATCCTACTGCGAATATGGGCAACTGAAAGCCCAAATTTGAAATTTGGAATTTGATTTTTTATCGACTTCATATTTTGTAAAACTTTAACGAATTTTTAATTCTCAAACTCAAAGACTAAAAAGCAAGCATGGCAACGTTGTACAGAAAAAGTATTTTTATCTCCAGCGCGTGGGGTTGTGTATTGGAAATTTTAAAGATATGCTCAATTTAAAATTATTTTGTGATATTGCTGTTGAAATGAATTTTATGGTTTAAGTGCGAAGAACATAATATTTAATACAAAAAGGTAACACACAAAATGTTAAAAAACGCCCCTTTTGGACGTAATTTAAAATCTGAAACCTTTCATACTTTTTTCTATGTTTTTAAATTTTTAAAAAAGATACTATGAGTTTTTACGCATTGTCGTAAAGGGAGAACTAAATCAATTGAATGAGAAATCTATGTCTAATGAAATTCGAGGAAACAAGTTTAAATGAAGTGCATCAAAAAGTGTGTACAATTTAATAGGCCGTACAAGCAAGTTATGTGATACGAACATTATAATTTTTTAATTTCATTTCAGCGATTGAGCTTTCTAAAATTGATTTCATTCTTTTTGGATTGAAATAAACTATTCTGTAATTAATGAAATATGCTGAAATGTAGTTATAAAGTTCCTATTGCAAAATTCGGGATCAGTTCAGTAACTGTTAGTACATTTTAAAATCCTAGAATCAAGCTGTCATTCAGTGCATTTTTTTATGGTATAGCAGTTATAAACATCAATATCGCCAGTCAATAAGTTTTATATTAAAATTAAAACACTAAAAGCGGGAAAGTGGAAATTACATGCATTATAACCGTTTCAGATATGAAAAAAATCTGATGTATACACCACATGACTTCCTTGTACGGAATATTAAATTATACGCAATTTTCCGGCATTTCATTTGAACATAGTGAATTAACAGTTAGAGAATTTTGATTTAAATCTACTTCATCGATACCGCATAAACCACAATAGAATAAATGTACTCTTTAATGTTCACTTTATTTATTTACCACAGCCACACTTCGGCGTTAGGTTCACTTAACAGCGTTACATCTCATTCTTTTTGTAACTCAGAGTGAGCAAAAATTATAGCATCTCTAGAATTATCACAAGTTCTATTCAAATATTATAATAAGTCTAAAACGATGTATACCAGAAATTAAACAAATAAAAAAGGAACAGTTTTTCACAGACGATTCAGCGCCGCTTACCGAATGCGCATGCGCTACTCATTAATTCAGTTCTCACTTCCTGGTAAGGCAAAAATACATAAAAGTTCAAAATATTTTCATTAAAAAATGAAAGATATAGAAAAACATGAAATACCAAGTACAGTTAAAACAATTAAAAAAACAATTTTTACAGTTAAAATTACAGTTTATACGCAAAAACAAGCTAATAACCTAAATGATAATTCCGGAATGAATTAAGCGTAATTTAACGCGCAATAATGAACGAAGACGTTTCTTTGTTGTTGCGAAGCTTAGCTTCTCTAGATTGGCAACAAATCCAGTATTCTGCTAAGTTTCAAATGTAAACAAATATGTCCGCTGTCATAACCAAAAATTAGGTTTAGCAGCACTTAAAACACTTTTAAATTGTTGATATTTCCACAATTATTGCATGTAGGTTAACTAAAGGCATAAAAATCTTAACCGGAAGATGAGAACAACATAATTCGATCATTTGTAAAGCAAAAAATGCACAATTTACAAATGTATAAGAATAAAGAAATTGAGCTCACGGAGCCGAGTAACAGAATGGATATATACATATATATATACGTATATATATAGATTGATGCGATCGATTGCAACCGAAATGTGAGGTGCACATCTACATATTATAGCAGTCCTATATAGAAATTTTCAGCGTTCTGATGCTACTTGTTTTTGAGTTATGCGAGCTACATACATACATACATACGTACGCACACCACGAACAAATCTCTTCAGAATCCATTTTAAATCAGCTTTATAATTTTCTTGGGGAAAAGGTGTCCTTTATTCTGTTCTTACGTTTAGATATTAGTCAAAAATATAGTTAAATAGTATTTGATAGAGGTGAAAATGGATATTTTCGTTGTAATATGATACCCGAAATTTTTCGCGATTACAATACTTTTGAACATTGTGGTGTCATCGTTTTGAAGTGTTGAGTCATTTAGTTTACAGTAGTTGTCTTTGATTATTTATTGAAAACAATAACAAAGCATGATTTAAAACAAATATTAATATCTTACGCGGAACAGTGCCGGATCAATTTATACATCTTATCATATCATCGTTCAGTTCCGTACTGACTCTATTTTCCCCCCGTCGCGGGAAAAACAAACAGCAGTTTATCCCTTTAGGGAATTATAGTTGGAACATCCTCCGGCCCGCGACGAAGGTGTTTATCATAAATTCAAATTCTTACAATAAAATAGTACATCTTATACTTTTACAAAATTTGTACCATACAACATAATATGAATACATTATATATAAAGGACATTTTCATAATACTAGCTGCTACTATACACTTTATCTTACTAACTACCACAAGCTAAATAAAAATAGAAAGAAAACAATTATCATCATACAAAACTAACACAAGTAACAGATTTCAGTTAGTAAAGAAATACTAAATAGATACCTGAAAATTTCCAAAAAACAATCATTCATCAATCTTTCCAAGTTCCAAAGGATATAACATTTGGATAGGCCTTTTTATTACACCTGAAGAAGTTTTTACTGTGATACTTCTTACCTTGTTATCACGGCCTCTGTGCAACTCCATCACCTTTCCCAACTTCCACAGCTGCCGAGGTAGTTTGTCATCCCCTATCAAAACTACATCATTTATATTAAAATCAGTGGTTGTATTAACAGGTTTGAAACAATTTGCACCTTTTAATTGGAGAAGATACTCTCTTTTCCATCGTCTCCAAAAATCATTTAAAATTTTTTCTCGATATAAATATCTTTTGATTAAAACTCTTTTGTTACTTGCAATATGTTCTTTAACATGACCAGCCTGGTGCGGTAAGGATGTTAACCGTTTTCCAGTTAGGAAATGAGCAGGAGTGAGAGGGAATGGTTCTGATGGATCATTGTAAACGTAAGTAAGTGGTCTAGAGTTTAGAATAGATTCTATTTCTGTCAAAATAGTTTGCAATTCTTCAAAGGAAACTAAAGCCTTTCCTAGTACCTTTCTCAAAATACCTTTTGTCATCTTCACCATTCTCTCCCAGTATCCACCCCACCAAGCTGCTCTTTCGACGATAAAATGCCATGTTATTCCCTTCGTACCAAAATAATTTTGTACAGATGGATCAATGATATTTGCATATAACTTCTTCAGTTCTATATCTGCACCTTTAAAAGTTTTGGCATTGTCAGAATTTATAGTTCGGCAAACACCTCTTCTTGAGACAAAGCGACGAAATGCCAGAAGGAAATGTTCAGTGCTTAGGCTAGAAACAATTTCAAGATGAACTGCACGTGTGACTGCACAAGTAAATAAACAGATGTAAACCTTGTCTCCACCTTTCGTAAACAAGGGACCAGCGAAGTCGGTGCCAGTGATTTCAAAGGGATTTGCTTCATGAATTCTGTCCGCTGGTAATGGAGCAATCACTTGAGTGCCCTTTTTAGCCTTGAATTTCCTGCAAACGAAACAGTTATTCAAGCACGACTTTACAGCTTGTCTGCCTCGGATAATCCAATAATTTTCTCGAGTTTGAGTGAGTGTATCTGAAACACCAGCATGAAGCAAGTTCTCATGCTCTCTTTTAATTAACAATTCAGTGAATTTAGATTTTCTTGGAATAATCCATGGATGCTTTTCTTGAAATTTAAAATCAGAGTGTTGTAATCTACCACCAAGACATATAAGTCCTTCTGCGGTTAGAATAGGGTTTAAACCATATAGTTTGGAATCGGAACTAAGTGATTCATTTCGTGTCAGTTTAATAAAATCCTTTTCAAATTCACTTCGCTGTGTAAAACGAATCCAATAGCGTTCAGCACTTGCAAGTTCTTCTGCAGTTAGTGTTGCTTTAAACTTTTCAGAATTCTTCTTACAGTTATTAATAAACCGTAAGACGTAGGCAGTGATTCGAAGAACCTTAGATAAGTCACTGTACCTATGCAAATTTAACAAGCCATCGGTACGTTCAGCATATGCTGGTAAGGCAGTACAGCTCCCTTTTATCTCCGTTTCTGCTTCAAATGTATCGATATCAGCATTCGGTATTTCTTTAGTATTTAGAACATCAGCTTCTATTAACCACGAGGGTCCCCTCCACCATGTTTCATCATTAATTAAGGAACGTGCACTTACTCCTCTAGTAAGTTTATCCGCTGGATTCAGTTTTCCGTTGCAAAAATTCCAATTCGATGGATTAGTCTTTTCTTTGATTTCCAACACTCTATTGCGGACAAATTGCTTCCAATCGTTTGCAACACCTCTAATCCAATGTAGACATATTGTGGAATCTGTCCACATGAAAATGTCACTTTCTTTCAAAGAAGAAAACGTGGATCGTATATAATCAGCTAATCGTGCGGAAATCAAGTTTGCTAATAATTCTAAACGTGGCAAGGTCACTTTCTTCAGTGGAGCTAGACGACATTTTGAAATGATAAAACTTGTCGTACATTTGTCATGGTATCTAACCTTGAAATATGCGACCGCACCGTAAGCTTTTGGGCTTGCGTCAGAAAATATATGGACTTCCAGCTGCTGAATCTCCAGCTCATTAAAATATGGTCGAGGTATGACAAGCCTCTCAAGCTCGGTTACTTCATTGCACCACTTCTGAAACATAGACTCCAATTCTGCTGGAATATTTTCATCCCATTTTAAGCCCTTTTCCCACAGAATTTGCACTATCAATTTAATTCTAACACTGAATGGTGTAATTAAACCTAATGGATCAAACAACATGCCACATGCACTTAACACTATACGTTTTGTTGGTGTCGCATATTTAATTTTAGTAAATTGGTTCAGATCTATCTTCAACGTGTCCTTATCATTGTCCCAAATTAATCCTAATACCTTTAACGGTATATCTGTTTGATTCGTCGGTGTCCGACATTCCATTTGGGCTTCTTTCCATCTTTCATTAAGGATCGCTGAATTAGAAGACCATTGCCTTAAATTCATGTTCGCTTCACTCAATATGAATTTAGAGTCTCTTGTTAAAGATACCGCTTCTTCAACAGTTGATGCCCCACTTATTAAGTCATCAACATAAAGATCTTTCAAAATAAAACAAGCTTCATTGTGTGAATGTTCATATTTCTTTAAATGGAGTCGTATAGTTGCTGTCAAAATAAAAGGACTGCATTTGACACCAAAGGGAACACGTGTCATTCGTAAAATTCTGATATCACGACCATTGAAATCAAGTTCGGTTCCCCCCTCATTTCTCCACAAAAACTGCAAAAACTTTCGATCCTCCTCAACTATGCCAATCTCTAAAAACGCTCTTTGAATATCAGCACAAAATGCAATTGCGTGATAACGAAATCTTAGAATAATCCTGAGCAAATCTGGATTAAGGTTAGGACCACTCTCTAAACAATCATTGAGCGACTGCTCATCTCTAACCTTTGACGACGCATCATACACAATTCTAACCTTCGTACTTTCCTTTGATTCGCGTACTACAGCATGATGAGGCATAAAATACCCAATTTTTCTAACATCATCTCCATGAAATGCAACTTGCTCAATAATACCATCCCTTAACTGCTCATTAATTATTTCTTTATAACGAAAGTACAGATGCGGATCATGCCTAAATTTGTTATTTAAGCTTATCAAACGTCTTTCTGCAACTTCATAATTACTGCTCAATGTGTTACAACCCTCCTTCCATAATAATTTAGTTTCGTACCTCCCATTTTTAAACGTGGTATTTCTTTCAAACATGTCTATGACATCTGCAACTGATCGCGAAATTTCCTTCTCCTGATTTATTCCTATAGCCTCCAAATCCCACAGATTCCGAACTCTTTCAAATTCTGTTTCTTCCTTCACGGAGATATGATTTACACAAGTCTTATCAGAATCATAATTTCCATGATCATCCGATCCCATTTCCTTACCTTGGATTACAAACCCAAACAAACTATCCGTAATTACTAAACGTTTTCCTAATCTTATGTTTCTTTCATACAAAATTTCCCAAATGTAATCTGAGCCGATCAACATATGTATCTCTTTCGTATTTCCAACGTCGGCCAATTCTATTCCCTTACTTAGAGCTATATTTCTAACCCACTTTGAAGGAACTTCTATGTGATCATGTGTAATCGTATCAATTACTACTGCCTCTATGCTGAGTTTTTTACTAGGGTTGATTCTATTCTGCAAATCAAGTTGAACTATGTTATATTGCTGTTTAGGTTTACGCTCGTTACCAAACCCATATATTTCAAACGTTTCACATCTGGTAACCTTCAATCCTAACGAGTCGGCAGTTTTCCTTCTTATGAATGTTCTGTTGCTCCCGCCGTCTATTAACACCCTCAGCAT
This sequence comes from Stegodyphus mimosarum, assembly GCA_000611955.2. Lineage (NCBI taxonomy): Eukaryota > Metazoa > Arthropoda > Arachnida > Araneae > Eresidae > Stegodyphus > Stegodyphus mimosarum. The sequence goes on from KK119094.1 coordinate 850,297, forward strand.
TTCGCTTTTTTTATTTGTTTTTACTATGGCGCTGAATGTTTGCAATAAAACCGGGGACGCTCCTGCGCCCTCGGATTTGTTTACAGATTCCCTTTTACTTCCTCCGAAGCAATGCATTGACTGTACGGTAGATAAATTGCTGTCCGTTTCCTTATTTGATTCGACTGAATTATTTGTCGGTTCAGCCTTATCGCATATTAAATAATTGTGAGGTTTTTTACATATTTTGCACAGCTGGTCTTTTTTCCAGCAAAATTGTGATGTATGTCTACGTTTTAGACAAATGTAACATCGGCCTTGTGTTTTTAACGAATTTCGTTTTTCGGTTAATGGTAAAGGACATTTCTGAGTTACGTGAGATTTATCCGAACAGAAATTACATACTTCATTCGCTACGGCTGTTAAAGCAGCCGCTGTTGGAATGCGCGCCTTTGAAATATTTCGTTTTGAGTCTACATAAAATTTATTCTGATAATTTTGACTCGCTCCTCTATTACTAAAAGGAATTTCATTTCGTTTGAAGTTTTTTGAATCTGATAATAAAGACGACGCTTCTCTTATTTCTACCTCCTTTCTCAAAAACTCAACTAAGTGTTCTATATCAAATGAGTCACGCGATTCGCGTTGTCTATTGTAATACAAATTTAACTCTTCTGGAATTTTCTGTAGTATTACTGGGCAAAGTAAACTACTATAAGTGCCTGCTGCAACACCTAAAGACTTCAATGATCGAATTTGAATTTCAATCGTATCATACATTTTTCGCAATGCTGGAACGTTCGCGCATGTCTTAACGGAATCAATCAACAACAGTTTATTCATGTGCGAGCTTATAATCAAATCTAGCCTTCCGAATCTTTCTTTTAACAACTTAATTGAGGAATCATAATTTTCGTTTGTTAACGAAAATCCCGAAACTGCTGACAAGGCAGTACCTCCTAAAAATGTTTTCAGATATGAAAACTTCTCAACCTTGCTTAAGGAATTGTTATTATGAATAGCCACCTCGTAGGAATTCCAGAAATCCAACCAAGAACTACAATCACCATAAAACTTCTCAATACTTAATTTCGGAAGCTTAACTACACTACTTTCGTTTCTTACTACGCGTTGTTCCAACCTAACATTTTCATTAACCCGAATTTCATTTTGCGAAACCCAGTTAAAAGTACTTTCTATTTGCCTATCTATTTTCGTTTTCCATTGAATACCGCGTTCCTGATATTCTTCACTCTCAGCAATTTCGTTTTCTAACTCATCTATACCGATTACTGCTTCTATTTCATTATCTAAACCCTTAAGATTCTTTATCTTTTCAATCAACTGGTTTCTTTGATCACAAAGATCATCAAGCTTTTGTTCTTTACTATAAATTTCACTTAAAGGTTTATTTATTGCGTCTTCAATTTTTGTCAAAAGATTACAAAAAAGCTGTCTAATGCAGTTTCGTTTCTGCCTTAACCTTTCTACTCTTTTCACCATGTTTGCATAAACTACTTCTGTTTTCAAAACTAAATTTAAAATCAATTTACAACAACTAAATAATCAAATCACCACTATAAATTCAAAATTTCCTATCACATACAAATTCATAACACTTCAAGACTGAATCTAAAGGGACCTACCTCAATTCCATGGTCGTAAATCAGAAACTTTCAAAACAAAGGAACATTCCATCAGAAGGTCAGCGTTGGTTTCATCACGTCCGGCTCACCATTAAATTGTGGTGTCATCGTTTTGAAGTGTTGAGTCATTTAGTTTACAGTAGTTGTCTTTGATTATTTATTGAAAACAATAACAAAGCATGATTTAAAACAAATATTAATATCTTACGCGGAACAGTGCCGGATCAATTTATACATCTTATCATATCATCGTTCAGTTCCGTACTGACTCTATTTTCCCCCCGTCGCGGGAAAAACAAACAGCAGTTTATCCCTTTAGGGAATTATAGTTGGAACAAACATTATTTTGACTATAATATTTTTTGTTTACATTTTTTCTAACTGCAGCTTCTGAGTAAAATTGCACGACTTCAAGCAGATGTAAATCGTTTTCCTTACTCTATAGGTTTTTTGATTCATTCATTACCTCTTCATATTATTTTCTGTGTTTTGTATAGTTTATGTTTCAGAGAATGGCAACATGTTATGTTCTGTTTTGAGAGTTAGTCTAACTTTGTTTTCTGGGATATTACAATAAAAATAGCATTTGTTATAGATGAATTAGAATTTTTTTTCATTTAGAGTATGAGTAAAACAGATATAGTTATTTTCGAGTAATAAATAGTTTCTTGAGGTAACCAAATTTGGTGAGAATTTTTGAACAACTTTCTTTTTACTTCATACAAGGAAGTAAAAAATCACGCAGAGTGAAAACGGTGCAAAAATTGATGGAACAAATTGATTTATTTCGAAGCGTGAATAAACTGATAAGGAGTTTTGCGTTTTAATTTTAACAAAGTTAAAAATATTTCATTTAAAAAGCAGCAACAACTTTTATTCCCTGCAGCAAGTCCAAGAGGACGTTTTTGCCTATTATGGGCGGAATGTGAAAACGATCGCATCTGCCTCTCACTTTTCACTTCTATTAAAACCGGTTGATTTATATATGAACATAAAACTTTTTGCTACACGGATTGCAAATATTACTTAGTACTGAAAAATAAATAATTTTCGATTTATTAGCCCAAAAGAGACGTTAGTCCTTAATGGGATATTAGTATCGAAAAAAAAAACGGAATTTTGTGTGAAATCACTGTAAACGGCTGTATCACTTTTCATATTATTGCCACCAATTATTATCGCCCTGAATTACATTTAAAGAAATTAAATAATGAAGAATCTGCATAAATGTATGCATGTTTCTCGTACTGTGAAAAAACAACGGTATCTAGAGACATCCAATTTTGAATAACGTAATCTTCCACGCGAACTTCGGGAACAGGAACATTGAATTTTGAATTTCGTTTATGCTTTATTGTTCATTTCATATTTTGTAACACTTTAACGAATTTTTGATTAACAAACTCAACGATTTCAAGGCGAGCAGTGGCAACACTGTAAGACGAAAAAAAACATTTTTATTTCCAGCGCAGGAGACTGTGTGTCGGGAACTCTAAAGGTATGCTGTTTTTAAATATTTTGTGATCGAATCTAAGCTTACGTGGCCATAAGCGCCAAGAACGTGATGTTTAATGAACAAAATAAACACACAAAACGTTAATAATAAAAAGACAAAAAAAGTTTTGTAAAGCTATCTTAGTGAGAAAACTGAACATGAATATGAGGAAAAAAGAAAAGACTTTAAAAAAAACTGTATGTTAACACTTAGAGGCGCATCAACAATTCTAAACCTATGGTGTTATGGTGCTTTTAAACATTTTTGTAATTTTGCTGTTGTATTGTATATGGCGTAAGTGTGAAGGAAACGATGCTTAATAAAAAAGCTAAAAAGACAAAAAATACTGGCTAGGCAGGAGAGTGTGTAAAAGTAGGCTTGTAGACTGTGATCTCCGCGAGAGCGTAAGAAACCTAAACAAACCCTTTTGGCCGAATGCTAAAATCTGTAAACTTTCATATTTTGTTTTATTTATCTATCTTTTACTTTAGATGATTCAAAATCTTTGTCCTGTTGGCCAGACGAATCCTAAATTTTCTTGAATCTAAGTTTGAATCCTCTAGGGCTCATGAATTTCTCACATCATTCGAACCATTCACGTAAGAATATAAAAATACATAAATTAATTATGAAAATAAATGAAACTCTTTCTTAGCTTAAAAATTTTAGGTTTTCTATATCTAAGTTTAACATAAAACAAATTTAGAAACACGTTTCAGGTAAACTTAAAGAAGATAAAGTGAAATATGAAAAATGAATACATAATGCGAACTCTTGAACCTCGAGGTTCACGTATTGAATATAAATCGATAACAAACTTTTGCAAAACAGCTAAGATGCTTTATATTTTCAGAATCACTTTAAATTGAACACTTAGAGAATTAAATCAAGAATAGTTCAGATAAATAGAAATTACGAAACGGTAAGTTTATACCCAGGAAATTAAATATGATAAAGGTCACTGCTGATCCAAGTCAACTGAATGTTTTACAATTGCGTTCTTTTTCAAATCAGTGTTTCTGATGGATGTCAATAAAGTTATTATTCGAAAGTTTTGACTATTAAAATATTTTATGTTAGAATTCAAAAGCTAGGAATTACAAAAAAAAAGCACAAAATTTTTCTTTGAATGACAAAAGAAGTTCGAGTTTGCAAATCTCAAAATTTGTTCCAGATTTTTGGAATTCGAGAACTTAAATGCCACATTCTTCTTCATTCATTACATCTTTAACATACACTCATGTCCATAAATTAAGGATAATGCAAAATCAGGCAAAAGAAGAGTTAGAAGCAAAACAAATTTGACTTATTTGTAAAGCTTGTTTATTAAACAAAAGATAAAAAGCAAAAAAAGAGGCTATATGTTTGATATTATTAAAAAAATGAGCGATTTTTTCTCCCTAGAGCAAATTACAAAAAAAAACCTATTTACAAAAAAAAAAAAAACAATATTACACGGTTGGTATGATTGTTAATACATTGTATGTCTCCCAGACGATGCAATACAATCCGTACAACGTCTATAGGCATGCTGATTATCAAATTATCGATCTGATTACACCACTCAAAAAGCAATGCTCTCCGAAGTTCCGGTAGACTTGTAGGAGGAGGTTGACGGGCTGCAACTCTTCGGCCAAGCATGTCCCACACGTGCTCTACTGGATTCAAGTCCGGGGAGAATGTTGGCCAGTCCATACGGGTGATATCCTTCGATTGAAGGCATTCGCTTACGATGTTTGCACGGTGAGGACGGGCGTTGTCATTCATAAGCACAAATTGTGTGCCCATGGCGCCCCGAAACAAACGTACATGTTGTTCCAGAATGACGTCCCGATAGATTTGGCTTGTCATGGTTCCAATTTGAACATGCAGGTCAGTTCTGGAACCCAGAATAATTCCACCCCAAACGAGCACTCCTGCAGCACCGTAACGGTGTCGTTCAATGATGTTTTCTTGGTGGTAACGGGTACCTAGAGCTCTCCATATGAAAGTCCGGCGAGAATCAGACTGCAAGCTAAACCTGGACTCGCCGGAAAACATTACACAAGCGCACTGTTGCGGTGTCCACAATGCATGCTCTCTACTCCAGGCTAACCGCAGGCGACAGTGAGTTGCAGTAAGTGGAACGCATCTGACAGGTCTACGAACATATAGACCAATCTGCCCTAAGCGTCTGTACACGGTCTGCCTTGAAATTGTCGTACCGGTGGCGGAAGAGAGCTGACGAGACAGGTCTGAGGCTGTGCTCCGCCTGTTTCTTTTGGCAGTAACTACCAAATACCGGTCCTCAATCGACATTGTAACTCTGGGTCGACTTGTGCTGTAACGTCCACTCACATTACCATCATCTTGGAATCGTTGCCAAAGCCTGGAGATGACGCTCTTGGCAATTCCAAGTTCGTTTGATACTTCCAGTTGGGTACGCCCGCATTCCAGACGGCCGATAATTCTACCACGTAAAAAATAGTCCAAATGCGTCCTTTGTGCCATAACTATTCGATTATTGCACTGAGCGCATAAAGCGCCTGCGAACAATTTTACTTCTTTGCCTGTATTCCTTATATATCACTCTCTTACACTCTCGTCATTGTGACGTACCATCGGTGTCATCTGGTTACTTCCTGAAATTTGCATATGATTCTTGAAGATGTGTGTAGTGATTTTACAGGTGATATATTTATTCCGCGTGACTTCGAATTATCCTTAATTTATGGACATGTGTGTAGTTTTCATTACAGCCAGATATACCCTGAGCAAAAAAGGAGGAAAAATAATAGGACAGCTCCGTATCTCTCGTTCTAGTGAGCCGATTGACGAAATTCAACTTGCGTTTTTCATGTCTAGAAAGCGCGACTTAAGATATTGTTGCGTTTTTACGGGTTCGTGAATTTGGAATGATTAATGACAACACTTGATGAAGAATGAAAACACAATTTATTAACCAGTAGTACTCAGGGCAGCTCCAAAAACACGTTTACAATCGTCGAAAAACTACGACAAACACGCCGAAACAATCAGCAGCACAACCTTCACGCTATTAGGCTAAAATGGTGACTACAGCTTCACGGAAAAGCAGTAGAGTACACTCCCGACCCGCTTCGATCGATCTCTGAACTCAACGTATTCTCGAGACTCTCCACGGTTCAACTCCCCATGAACTGGATAGCCTCAACGATGCCCACTTTCGTTGCGCTATTTCCGGCACTTCAGATAATCCCTGGGTGGGATAACCTCGAATACGAAACCACATGGAGATTTCTCAAGAAAGAACTAAGAGAAGAGAGAAGGTAGGGCTATGCCTATAAGGGCGGCTATCAACCGGTATCTGAAAAGGGGGTAGAGGTGAGACGACCCAGTCCTGGTCACAGGCAGTCACTTGGGAAGTCATCCTCCCGACCGAATACCCACCCAAAAACGTTGCTTAATATTCGCTCTTGTAAACAGTTGGGAAATTAGGTATTATTGTAATAAAAATATGTGGCATAAGGCCTGAGATTTATGTCTGCTTCCAGAAGTTCATATTTAAAGTTATCAGCGTAATTTACAGCTTCATTAGTGATTGCTTTGTTATAGCAATTGCTATTAATTTGATTGATGCATGTTCTGAGGTGCTGGAGCTTGAGGTTTCTATGTAATTGTTCACTTCGAACAAACCAGGATTGACTCTCCGCGTACCAGCAAGGTTTATATAGCTTTTGGTTTGTGTTCGAGAACATTCTGGGCTAAACCAGCAAGAATTCGTTCCAAAAGGCTCTCCATCTGTCCATGGCACATCGCCACTCTTGTCGCCAAATGGGCGATTTCTCGCCAAATGTGGCAACCGTTCCGTCCGTTGCCATTTTTTGGCAACCCTAAACCTGCTTTGCGGTGAAGCTATCTTACTACATCTGGACATTTCGTAACAATATATTGTTGTAATTACAACATAATTATAATTATGTTCGTAACAATATATTGTTATTGTATTATTGTTTCGTAACAATATATTAATTTGCATATAACATTATTCTAACATATGTATTCTGACATATAATTGGACTTTTTCTTAAATGACATACTTATGTTTTTTTTAGATTTCGATTCTACGACTCCAGCGATGCAAAACTGCCAAATTTTGTAAGGAGTACTTTTTTAAAAATTAGCTATCAAAATTTTAGCTCTTCGATGTTAGTTAAATTTGATATATATTTATTAATATCTCTTTATTTATTGAACTTACTTGATTCCTTCTTTTGGTATTCGAAATTTAGGTTCCTTCCAAATAAAATTCACCCATTGTTAATGATTTATTTTTAAAACTTACACTTTTAAATAATTTTTACAAATTTTTCAAAAAATGTTTTGGATTACAATCTATAACATTGTTACCATCATCTTATAGTAGATGAATTTCTAAGCATACCTGCAAAAAATTAGAGTTTTTATTCAAAATTTCCTAAGATATACGTAAATTTCCATATTTGTTATGAGCGATAATAACACAAATGTCGTTTACGCACTTTGTTAAAATCATTTGAAAGTATGAATAATGACTTTCTTTTCCGCTCGTGTACAATGAAAAAAGGAAAGGAAAATAGCGTACTATAAATTAAGAAGTTCGCGAAGTGAATTATTCTTGGCGCAAACTGAAAAAAATGCGTCAAGGTAAATTTTAAAATTTCTCCGTAAATTTGGCACCAAATTTTACAATTTAGGCTATTATTATTATGATAATTTGAGTCGTAGAATCGAAATGTGGAAAAAGTCAGATAAGTCAGATTTTGTGTCAAAATACCTATATTAAAACAATGCTGTATATTAATCTAATACATATCCTAAGTACATGCTTTCGAGACATGAAAAATGCAATTGAAATTTCGTCAATCGGCCGAGTAGAACTGCCTCCCCCTTTTTTTCGCGCAGTGTTCATAAACCGCAACATTATTATTATTACGAATTTTTCATGTACGTAAATAATCTTAGTGAAATTACATGTGAAACTGCAGTATCGTTTGTGTAGTGTAACATAAAAAGCCTGAAGAGAGAGAAGCTCTGCCGGAAAAGTAAGATTACAGGGAGAACTCTACTTAACATTCAGGTAAATGGCTATCTCGCTACGTTGGCGAGATATCGCTAAACTGGCAATGGCTTTGCCGACTAACTTTCGAAGCCAAATTTGGCGAAAAATCACCAAAAGTCGCGAAACTGGGAGAAATTTTGGTCAGATTCCTGAATACAGTAATTGATACTGTAACTGAATAACTGTAATTGATCCCTATATGTAACTGTAACCGTATCTTACCCTTATACGTAACTTTAAAAGTACACTCACTTCCAAACGTTAAGCACAAAGATGTAAAATGCAAAAATCAAAAAATACTGCTTTGATTGACACAAAATTCGGCAGGAAAGTAGCACATATATTTATGCATAAAACAAAATCAATAATTGTGTACAGAAATGAAAACAATATTAAATTTTTTTAAGTAATCAGATAATGACATACTGGAGACTTAAACAGAATTATGTATAAAGTGAAAATAAACAGCATAAAATAAGAAAAAGGCATTAATAGGATATGTGATCCCCCCTCATCTGTATACAAAGTTTACACCTTGTGACCATGCTTTCAATTAGGTGGTCAACCACCGCAGAATTAAGCAATCGCCATTCTTCTTGTAGAGCAGTTTCCAGCTCAGTAAGAGTAGCTGGAGGTGGGAAACGTAAAGATACAGCACGGCCGAGACCATCCCAAAGATTTTCAATGGTATTATGGTCGGTCGAATATGCTGGCCACGCCATACGCACCATTCGTCCTTTACTCTCCAGGTAGTCATCGACGATGTCAGCTCTATGGGGTCGTGCGTTATCGTCCATTAAAACAATAGTAGGGCTAAGGGCTGCAGCGTACAATCTCACAATGGGTTCTAGAACTTCATCTCGATACCGGACAGCCGTCAAAGAACCCCGTTTAAAAATGTGCAGGTCGGTGCGGTATCTTAACGATACCCTGCCCACACCATAATACTTCCGCCTCGGAATGCGTGATGTTCGGTGATGTTTTGGGATTGTTCGCCTATTCGTTGTTCACGCCATATTTTTTTATGCTTGTCATCGGCTCCAGAGCAAATCTTGACTCATCAGTGAACATGACATTGCCCCAGTCAGACACATTCCAATTGGCATGTTCCCGGCACCAACTCTAATCGTACCCCTCTTGATTGGACGGATAGAAGAACACAAACTCGAGGTACCTGGGCGTACAGTCCACTCATACGTAATCTTCGGCGTACAGTAGCTGCAAATATCGCCTTACCAATGGACTCTGTAACCATAGATGTCACACGTGTGGAGGTCGCTCTATGATTCCGCTTGGCTACAATAGCAATATATCGATCTTCCGCGGGGGTTGTAACCCTTGGGCGACCGGCTACGGGCCTGCGGACAACTCTCTGTGTGGTTTGGAATTGTTTCCATAAACGTGAAATTACAGAATGATGAACGCCGAAGAAAAGAGCAGCATCTATGATCGACCGTCTTGCTTCAATGCGCCCCACAGCACGCCAGCGCTCAGAATCTTCCATTCGTTTTCTGGAAGTCATAGAAACACGTATGTCTTGAAAACAAATTGTACGAAAGTTTTAAACACCTTCTATTAGCACTTACAATCAACTTCTGTAACCCTTCATAAAGCTGGCTTCTTATATGACTGCCGTATTTGCATATTTCTTGACATGAAAGCGCGATTGGCTGTTACCTAAATATTTGCATAGTTTCATCTACCTCTGCAACGAATTGCATCCTCTTCAATTGTGATTGGCTTACGGAAATTATCATTTTCCTTTCCGTGCTTAACTTTTGGAAGTGAGTGTATATGCCCTTTAGTAATTTCGAGAAATAAAAGATACCAGAAATTTTCTCAGCTGCCGAGGAAAAACTGTATAAACGCGGAGAGAATATCAGCTCTCATTTTTTAGTTCAGAATTTAATTGAAAGATCTCCGTGCGAGCTTCGCTCTTTATATGTACTGTGCATAAAATTTTGTTCAGCTTTCTTAGTACTTCGAAGTGGTAAGTATTGATTGTTCTCTGCCAAACTGTGAAGAACTGACGAGTTACAGAACTCTTAGTTGCTTCTTCTCAAAAAATAAATTTTATCACGCTATCATAGGTTCTGTGCGCATTCGATCTATTACACTATAACGCACGTAGCATTATCGTATACATTGGTGGCGCCACTGAATGTCAGCTGGAGGAATATTCCAGTGTTTTGGAATCAAGACCACTGCTGGTGAGTGTGGAAAGATTTTCAGGAATTATTGTTTTGATTATATTTACGTTAAATACTCGCTTTACAGAAGTAATTGATGACTGTCTTATTTCGAAGCAATTCTGTCTATCATTCTAAATACGCCAATTGGGACATCACTCAAAATATTTAATAAACTTGAGCAAGAAAACTTTTATCAAAAAACTTTTGCTTATCGGCCTTGTAACGCCATCAATCACTGAGTTCGTAGCTAATCGATAAAATTCGAACAAGTTATTAAAAAATACTTCCCTTTTTGAGACAATCATAGACAGAGAATAGACAGTTGCGCGTTGGAGACGAAAATGTTTTTTTTTTTTTTGTTACAGTGTTGCCATTGTTCGCATTGAAAGCATTTGTGAATCAAAAATTCGTGATAAAATATGAAATAGATAATAAAACAAATTCCAAATTGGGCTTCCACATGCCTATATTCCGGTGGAGGATTACGTTGTTCAAAATTGGATGGCTTTAGGTACCGCTGTTTTATCACGTCGCGAGAAACATACATACATGTATGCAGCTTCTTCATCATTTAATTTCTTTAAATACATAACACAGGGCTCTAATATTCGGTGGCAACAATTTGAAAAGTGAACCAACATTTATAATGAACTAACACAAAATGCCAAAAAGAAATGAATATTCCTTCAGGACAAATTGGCACTTTGGACTAAAAATTATCCCAATTTATGTTCAAGTGAACAAATATGTCATAAATAAAGTAAAATTAGCCTTTGGAATTTTTTTGACAAACGATTTTCGAGCCAAAGGCTGAACACCTATGTCCTGCCGTAGTTACTGGTGGGATACGTATGTCCCACACGTAGCGATCGACTGACTATAAGCACACCTTATTCTGGAAACTTTTATTATACGAAACAGATTTCCATCGTATAAATAAATAATAAAGCATTCTTCGCATAACCCAACACTACGCATTGGGCAACTCATATTTGTTCTTTTTTTCTATGTTCATTTGAGTACAACGAACAGAGTGACGTCTCGATTTTCCAGCTGTTGGAAGATGATCCCTAACATTCAGGAGATCCTTTTTAGGCTTACTAAGAACTTTTTCATCCAGCAGTCATTTTTAAACTTTTAATGGGACATATATGTGTACTGTTATGAGTCAAAGGGTTAAATAAATCTGCATCTCTTTTAAATTTCCTTAAATTTCATTAACAGCTTTATAGTATTAATATTTGCAGTCTTTACATAAATTTAATTTTGCAGCTTACGAAAAGCTGGCTGAAAGTTATTTCACATCACTTTAAGTATTATCCGTTGTTGTCACGAAAAGATTCTTAAGAGATTGCTCGGTGTCTCCATGCTCTCATCGAACAAATGGTACAACATTTAAATATTCCAAAGCATTCGCTTTTCATTAAGGTCTGTCTGGATACTGCCAGGATGCAGAAATTAATCAGAAAGTTTTCTATCGCTCCCTTTCCTCTCCTTAATATTCATTCGAGTATAATTTGCATAAAAGGTGTTTCCAGAAATTTCATGAGCTATGCTTTTAAAATTTTGTTATGATCTTCTAAAGCCAATAACTGTTGCTTATTTAATGAACGGGCATTTTGGAAAGACAGAGGAATTAAAAATTCTCAGATATTTCCGAAAGTCTGTACATTCTTCTCGAGCGGGCATAGGCACGAGAACATGCATTTGTGTACATATTTTTAGATATTTTATACGTATGTAAGAAATTTGAGTGAAATTATATGTGAAATTGTAGTAGTTTTTGTGTATTTTAGCATAGAAATCTTGTAAGAAACGAAGCTTTGTCAGATTTGTACCGTAGTGCACAAAAATAAGTGCATCGATTAAATGGCTATTCGCTCTAAATTGGCGAGATATCGTTAGGTGGCGACGGTTCTGGCGACTAATTATTGTCTCAATGTCTGGAAAAAAATCGCCAAACTTGGCGACCATATGCGACATTTGGGTCCGGTCCCTGTACAACAGTAATGTGTATTGTGATTCTAAAATGTAATTAATCCCTTTATGTAACTGTAACCGTATCCAGCCCTCGTACGCCTTCCAGTAATTTCGAGGTGCTAGAGATTTCTCGGTGGCTGAGTGAAAACTATATAAAACCGGGATAACGTCAGTTTCTAAGGTTAATTCAGCTTGAGTTCGGAGTATTTACAGATTTCCGTAAGAGCGTAGATTTTTTAGATGCGCTTTGCATTGCGTTGTGTTTACCGTTCGCAGTAGTTTGAAGTGTAACTACTGATTGTCCTCTGTGATGCTGAGAAGAGCTCTACGATAATTTTTGTGGAAATTTCCAGAAATGTAAAGTATTCCTTTTAGTAAAAACAATTATCAAGCTACGATCGTTTCTGTGTGCTTTTAATCCATTATGAACCCGTAGGCACCCAACAATATGATGCATACTTTGTTCCTACATTGTATACAGGGTGTATCAGCCCTTCGGCGACAAACTCCCAGAAGAGAGAGAGTACACCTAGACGATGGGAAATCACAGGTACACCTAGACGATAGGTTTATTATTCGGAGTAGAGCAAAAACAAAGAAAAAGCAACGTAAAAAGACAACGATCATCGTCAAAAAAGGTGCTCCAAATTACGACCCGGACCGTGATGAGTCTTCCATTCGTGATGCAAATCTTCCATGCCCCGGGGTCACGCTCCGGGGTCGTAATTTCGAACAACTTTTTTAATGAGAATCGTTGTTTGTTCTTGTTCTTATTTGTTAGCTTCTGCTGTAGTAAACATAATAAAAAAAGTTTGGTCTCACTGTTTCTGATCTTCCTTTTTCACGTTTTATGTGGTCACTACCGCGCCAGGAAAGCGTTTCCGACCACGCATTATTGCTACGTGATTTCCCATTGCCTAGGTGTACTCTACCCCTCCTGAAAGTTTATCACCGCTGCACTGATACACCCTGTATATATTAACCCTTGGACTGTGGGTAAGAACAGAGGTTCTTGCTAAATTACGTAATTCAAATCTAAAGTACTTCTACAAAGGACTATAACAATAAATTTTAAAAGACCTAAAAAAGGAACAGATGTGTTCAGTGTAAATATTATACCATCATAACTAACGCCCGGAAGTGGACTGCAGACGAAAAGCCAATGGGTTGATGTTTGAGACTTACTGTTTAAGTTCTCGAGCAAAGAAAAAAATGTCTATTCCCAAGGAATGAGTATATTCACAATTTGTAATCTTTGTCTTTATTAATAACTCGTCGAAATTAAATTTCTAAAAGTGATGTTGTCAGGACTGACTGTTCGGGGCATACTCTTGGCGAACATATTCGTGAAATAATCTAAGTCCTGATCTTGAACAGGAAGCTGAGTGCAAATATGTTCTGTGGTAGAAAACTGTGGTTAAGTGGTAGAAGAACTCCACGTAAGAAGGATTTAAAATCCTCTTTTATTAAACCCCAATTATGTACAGCCACTTCCCAACTCGGGAGGGATACAGAAAATAATGACCGCACTTGGGTCTAAACTGAACAATCAAATAATTTAAACTAAAGTTAAATAGAAATTAAATCGTCGTTGCTCACAGAGCTATAAACGCCAGATTGGCCTCTATGTTAAAGGTTGCGTAGCAAGATTTAACTAATACTAACGCACTTAGATTTACTTCAAAAAGTAATGGAGTAACAGCGCTAAGGCTTAGAATTTAAATACTAGCTGGTCAGGCGAACATCGAACCGAGTAACAGTGGTCTGAGTCTAAAAGCTCTCTGACACTGAGTAGTTCCTCGCTACCGTTTAAATATAAACTTGGCTCCACTTCAAATGAGCATAAAGCTGAAACGCGCGCTTATTCTAACGGGAAGTTGAAATAAGAAATCATAGGAAAGGAAAAATTAAAATAAAACTTTGTTAGTTTAAACTAAAACCTTACAATGCTATTATACTCTATTGTTAATCTGTCTGTAATTTTGCTTGCATGGGAAGGAAGGAGAAATGGAGATATTTTCGACTTTTAAAACCTGCATAAAGAAGCACTACTAAGATACTGAAAGGTTGATTGAGCAGTTTTGAAAGGCATGGACACAAAATACCTGTCGGAAAATGGCATGGTTTGGTATGGTATATTTAATTACGGGAAAGCACTGGAGGGCTATCTGCCTAAGGAAAGGAGTGTCTTCATGGAGGACATTCTAAGAGAAACTGGCTCGTATACACATTACACATCAGAAAAACTCGATTATTTTGTATGAAATATTTTGCGATATTGCTGTTGAATTGAATTTTATGTGGATTACGTGCGACGAACATGCTATTTAATAAATAAAGGTAACACACAAAACGTTAGAAAAACGTCCTTTTGGTCGTAATATAAAATCTGAAAGCTTTCTTTTTTTAAAAAAATTTTTAAAAATATCTTCAAGAAGTAGGATATAAGAGAGAAGTTGGGATATATGGGTAACTTAAATAAAAAATAAATGCTAGAACCGAAAGATTGTTTTATCATTCTTGTAATTCCATATCAGTCCTCAGATTCGCGTTGTTTATCCAGCCGTATCAATAATTAATAGAGGTCGCGGTATTCATAGCGTACTTTAATGAATTTCTTTTTGTACTATAGTAAGCTAACTGACGCTTTTTGGAGATAATGTGCGCGCCTCAAAAATGAAAGCAGCATACGAAAAATTAACTAAAATTGTAAGTGCGAAGTTAAAATTTAGAGTTATTACCTAAACGAAGATTTATTCTTTTGAAGCAGATATCTGCATTCTTTTCTAAGCGAATCTCTATTACATACTATTATTTATTAAAAAAATAATAAAAAATAAAAACTATAAAAAGGAAGAAAATCTGAAAAGAGCGTTTCTTTAACGGTTTGTGTGTTACATTTATTTATTAAATATCATGTTCTTCGCTCTCAAACCATATAGAATTCAGTTCAACAGCAAAATCACAAAATAATTTAAAAAACAGCATGGCTTTGAAAGGTTTTAGTTTTAGCTAACAAAGTTTTATGTTAATTTCTCTTCCCTGTAAGCTCTTATTTCAACTTCCCGTTACAATGAGCGCGCGTTTCGGCTTTATGCTAATTTGAAATGGAGCCAAGTTTTGTATTGAAAAGGTTAGCGAGGAACTTCTCGGTGTGAGAGAGCTTTTAGTCTCAGATCACTGCGGCTCTGTTTGAAGTTCGCCTGACTAGCTAGTATTTAAATTCTAAGCCTTAGCGCTGTTACGCTATTACTTATTGAAGTAATCCAAGTGCATTAGTATTAGCCAAATCTTGCTACGCACCCCTGATAGTTTACAATAGGGGCCAACCTCGCGTTTATAGCTCTCAAAGCAACGACTACTTAATTTTCTACTTAGCTTTATTTTAAAATATTTGATTGTTCAGTTCAGACCCAAGTGCGGTCATTATTTTCTGTTGTCCCTTCCGAGTTGGGAAGTGGCTGTAAATAGTGGTTTAATAAAAGGGTAATTTTAAACCCCCTCTTACGTGCATTTATTCTACCATTTCACCACAGTTATTCTACGACAGAACATAGCTGCATTCAGCTCCCTGTTCGAGATCAGGACTTTAACACTATCACGACCATGTTCGCCAAAAGTATGCACAAAACACTCAGTCCTGACATCTTTACAATTTTCGATGCACAGTCTGGAGCGTTGGATATAAGAATGTTTTTTTCTTTATAATGTTGCCATTCTCGCTTTGAAATTTTGAGTTTATTAATTAAAAATTCGTTAAATGTTTACAAAATCTGAAATAAATAATAAAAAACAATCGAAATTCAAAATTCGGGCTTTCGAGTGCCCAGGTTCGGGTGGAGGACTATGTCATTCAAACGTGGATGGTTTTTCACAGTGCGAGAAACAATCGTACAGATTCTTCGGGTTTTGGTTTCTTTAAATTTAATACATGGCGATAATATTTGGTAGCAACAGTTTGAAAAGTGAACGAATGCAGAAAGTGAAGCGATGTAAAATGCCGTTTTGGGACAAATAGCCCTTTGCATCTAACCTCTCTTTGGTCTAATAAACTTGGATTAAAAAATACTGCTTTCGCATATTCTTCCGCATCATACGTCACAGTATCTACGTAATAAGCTCCTCAGTTTTCGTACACACTCAGCAAAAGTGTCAAAACCGCTGTCTATTCTCTAATGCATAGCAATAATTATCTTCATGAATGCATTTGTATTTTCCACATCAATTATCCATATTCACATTCTTGTACACTGCGGGAAAAAAAGGGGGGCAGTTCTATATCTCCCGTTCTACTGGGCCGATTGACAAAATTCAACTTGCGTTTTTCATGTCTCGAAAGCGTGTCTTAGTTTATATATTAGACTTATATATAGCATTGTTTTAATATAGGTATTTTGACACACAATCGGACGTTTTATGAAAAGACATGTCAATTCTTTTCCATATTTCAATTCTACGACTCAAATTATACAGAGATATTAAATGTTTGTAATATTTGGTGCGAAATTTAAGGAGAAATGTAAAAATTTATCTTGACGGATTTTTTTCAGCTTGCACTTCAATTCACGCCGCGGTTTGCAATGATTCACTTGGCGACCTTTAGAATTTATAGCAACCTATTTTCCTTTCCTTTTTCATTGTATACGAGCGGCAAAATAGTCACGTTCATTATTTTCAAATAATTTTAACAAAGTGCATAAACCACAATTATCGCTTATAACGAATATGCCAAATTTCAGAACACGCCAATATGTAAATTCACGTATATCTTAGGAAATTTTATATACAAAACTCTAATTTTTTTGAAAGAGTGCCTAGGAATACATCTACTTTAGGATGATAGTAAAAATTTTATAGGTTATAATTAAAACATTTTTCCGCAAAATTTATAAAAATTGTTTAAGAATACAAATTTTAAAAATAGATTGTAAAACATTAGCAATTTTTATATGCAGAGAACCTCAAATTCGAAATGTGAAACGAAGAATCGAAAAAGTTAATTAAAAGAAGACAGACTCATATACCAAATTCAATTAACATTGAGGAGCTAACATTTTGAGAGCTAATTTTTTAAAAACTACTCGTGTGATTTTTACAAAGTTTGGCATCATTTGAGACTTAAAATCGAAATATGGAAAGACAATTGCCATGTCATTTCAGAAAAAGTGCGATTTTGTGTCAAAATACGTATATTAAAACAATGCTGTATATAAATCTAATACATATCCTAAGTCGCGCTTTCGTGACATGAAAAGCACAAGTTGAATTTTATCAATCGGCCCATACAGAACTGTCCCCACCTTTTCTTTTTTTTTTTTTTCGAAGAAGAGGCTTTGTCCCTGAAGGACTATTATTTTCGTTTTGTGATTTTGCGTTGGAAACATTAAAAGACTAAATCACTTTTCAAACTGTTGTCACCAAATATATAAGCTCTGTATTATATTTAAAGAAATTAAATAATGAAGAATGTGCAGAAATATATGTATTTTTCTCCAAATGGGACAAAGCAGCGGTACCTAGAGCCATCCAATTTCGAATAACGCACGTTTCCACTCGAATATGCGCATCTGAAAGCCCAAGTTTGAAATTTGGAATTTGTTTTATTATGTATTTCCTATTTTGTAAAACTTTAACGAATTTTTCGTAAACAAAGTCAAACGATTTAAAAGCGAGCAATGGCAACGCTCTACGGTGGAGTAAAATACCTTTTTATCTGCAGCCGCGCGGAATTGTGTATCGGAAATTCTAAGGATATGCTCATTATAAAATTATTTTGCGATATTGCTGTTGAACTAAATATTATGGTTTAAGTGCGAAGAACATGTTGTTTAATAAATAAAGGTAACTCACAAAACGTTAAAAAAAAAACCTCTTTGGATGTAATTTAAAATCTGAAACCTTTCAGATTTTCTTTCTTTCTTTTTTTTCTTTTTCTTTTTTTTTGCGCAGTATACATATCCGAAATGTACTACTATACTGTTAAAATTTTCCTTAGGTAAATAATAAATATTTTGGGATGTTTCCAAGCTTTAGATCATCCAACATGGTCGTTTGTTGCTTTCAGATTTACTGTTATCGGTGAATAATTTTGTGCACACGATGTTCAACACGATCCGAAACGCCATTAGTCCATCCGACCATGTCTCCCAGAAATCGACACTCGCGTGCAAAGGTTAACCAAAATCGATTACCACCGTTTTTCTTTTCCAAATTTTCACTGAAGCCATTCTGCTGAAAACCGGTTTTCAAAGCTTTTTAGTCCTCCTATAGTAACCGATAAAATATGAGATGTTTCGCTTTATCCTGGGCGCACGCTTGTCTGGATTACCGGTTTCGTTCATCAGTCATGCGCCAACAAAAGACACGGGCTCAAGAGTTAAATGGGATGGGGAATCTTACTCCAGTTTATTCTGGAGAAGGAGAAAAGACTCCTTCTCCAGTTTATTCTGGAAGAGAGTACATCTTCTCCGTTTTGATCTTGACCTCCCGCTGCTGAAGCTCATACGCGCACTAGGGGACACTCTTTGAGGATCTTTTTACAGGTCCATTTCACAGCTTTCATGCGGAGGTGAAAGGTATTAGAGCTTCGGGCAAGGATTAAGAAGGAAGATTGGACGAGTTTATCGACAGTTGTTGAATGATTCCGTCTGCAGACATGGCCGCTGGAAGTATTAGCGCCGTTCAATCATTCTCTTTTCTTTCAGCAGATGGTTTATGGATTAAACCATTTTTTGCTGAAACATTTTGTGACAGTCAATTTGGTACGACGTAACTTGAATGCTCTGCTACCATGTCATTTCTCAGTCACCGCACTGTGCGAAACCGGTTGTACTTAAGGGATTTAGTTGCTTATCTATTGTTAAGGAGATTTAAATACGATCTTATCTCTCAGGAATGGTATTAAAACACGATTTTATTTATTACTACCGCTACGCTGCCAGGCTTCGTCTGGTTTTTAAATGTACCGGGAAAATTACTAAAAGGAATACCAAACATTAAATTTAAAAACTGCACAGAATTTTACTCTGCAGAACAAATTTGTCAAAATAAATAAATAAATAAATAAATCTGAAAGCTTTCAGATTTTAAATTACGTCCAAAGGGGCGTTTTTTAATATCTTATATGTTTCTTTTATTTATTGAATATCACGTTCTTCGCATTTAAACCATAAAATTCAGTTAAAGAACAATATCGCAAAATTATTTTAAACTGAGCCTATCTTTAGAATTTCCTACACACAGTCTCACGCGCTGCAGATAAAAATGTTTTTTTCTGTACAACGTTGCCATGTTCTGTACAACATGATTGAATCATGTTGTTCTTATCTTCTGGTTAAGGTTTTTGCGCCTGAATCTGCATGTAAGATTTGTAGAATTATCAATAATTTAAAAGCTGTTTTAAGTGCGGCTAAGCCTAATTATTTTTATCATAGCAGCCATATTTGTGTACATTTGAAACTTAGCGGAACAGTGGATTTGTTGCCACGAAAGAACGAAGAAACGAAGCTTCGCAACAACAAAGATAACGCCTTCTTTTGTTATTGCGAATTAAAGCATGCTTAATCCATTCTGGAATTTATTCGAGGAAATAAGGGATTAAGAATTACTCAGTAATTTTTAATATAGATATTTTGAGATTATATGTACTTTTGCCTTGTCGCAAAGTGAGAACTGAACTAATTGAATGAAGTACTAAATCGTCTCTGAAAAACCGTGCCTTTTCTTTCCCTCTTCCCCCTTTTTTTTAGTCCAAAGGGCTTTGTCCTTGAAGGACTATTGTTTTCGTTTTGCGATTTTGCGTCGGAAACATTAAAAGTCTGTATCACTTTTGCCACAAAATATTGCAGCCCTGTATTATATTTAAAGAAATTAAATAATGAAGAATGTGCATAAATGTATGTATGTTTCTCTTAATGTGATAAAACGACGGTATCTAAAGCCATCGAATTTTGAATGTCGTCATCCTGCTGCGAATATAGGCATCTGGAAGCCCCAATTTGAAATTTGGAATTTGTTTGATTAACGATTTCATATTTTGTAAAACTTTAACGAATTTTTGATCGACAACCTCGAGGATTTCAAAGCGGGCCATGGCAACGTTGCACAGAAAAGAAAACATTTTTATCTGCAGCGCGTGAGACTGTGTGTAGGAAATTCTAAAGATAGGCTCAGTTTGCGATATTGTTCTTTAACTGAATTTTATGGTTTAAATGCGAAGAACATGATATTCAATAAATAAAACTATTATACAAAATGTTTAAAAAAGGCCCCTTTGGACGTAATTTAAAATCTGATACCTTTCAGATTAAAAAAAAATTTTTTTTTGCATTATTGTTATTATTTTTTCTAAAATTTAATTTCTTTTATGCATGTTTTAAATTTATCATAGCATTTGAAGAGAACATGTGGGAACGATTAGCTAATTCTTCAGGTGATATAATTTTTATGTATTCTGTGTTATAAAATCAATGAGATGTAACGCTGTTACGTGAACCTAACGCCAGAGTGTGAAGAAAAAATTCATAGAATTTAATATTCCGCATAAGGAAGTCATGTGGTGTACATATCAGATTTTTTAAACTTTTTTCGTCAATTATAAAACAAAAATGCTGTCATTTTATTTGTTTTGTTTAGTATAATTTCCAACTTTTTCTTTATAAGTATGCATGCATTGGACTGTTGATTATGTCAGAACCATTTATCATTGCAACAGCCAGGTAATAAAACAGCATTAACGGATCACATCTTTGCTGTTGCAAAGAAACACTAAATTAAAAACAGAAAAGTTATATCTGCAAATGGAGTGTAGATTATTGCAATCATCTTCGGGTATTGGACTCATTTTGAAGAACTTTATATCTTGTGACAGTTTTCCTATTCGGTTGCAGTGAAAGAAGATTAGCTGAGCGAAACGTAAGTACCTCTGGGAGAAATAAGGTACGCCAGAAAATCGAATACTCATTTTGTCATCGCTCTCGGAGCTTGTTTTTCGCTTATCTGGAGGGAAGTATAATCGAACCAATATTTTCGATCCACGGTGGCTGAATAAAAGACTTCTTTAATGGGGGGGGAAGAGCACTGAAAAGAATATTATGGATGGTTACTTTTTAAGTATTTCTTCAACATCTGAAATCAGAAAAGAATTGGCATCGCCATTGCCAGTGAACAGTTAAATTTCTTTACAGGTAGATATATAGATAGAAAGTTATTATAGTGTCAAAAGTAGTGCAGAAGAATGTAAATATTTATATTCCTTTCAAAGTACAAGAGTTTTTTTTTTGTGTGTGTTAATGGAAACAAAAATGTGTAGAAGGCAGTGAAACACTTGTCTTACTTTACTGTAAAGCAGATGAAGAAATCTCATGGAATGAAAAATATGCAAAATAAACAAATCAGTGAAAAGAAAAAAAAAGGGCTGAAAGATTTCAGATTTTGACGTCCACCCAAAAGGGTTTGTAGAGGTTTTTTACGCTCTTGCTGAGCTCGTCGTTTTTTCATAACCTTAAAATAAATTTTTGAACTTCTTTTGCTTTTACACTCCGGCCACAGCTTAGCACTCTTCATGTTTCGATCTTAATATTCTCTACAGTATCTGATGTTTAACACACTGATTTTGGTTCAAAACATGTTTAACTCCCATACAGAGCACTTGCTCTCCTCGATTCGAACCCGGGACGTACTAAAAGTGTTCACCGATTTTATCCTCTCTGCTAATGATCAGCAAATGCACACGGAGACTCCTTTAAAAGGGATGGAGATGAAAATTAATTGAGATACTGTTTCCAAATTTTGTTATCTTTGTTTAATTTCTTTAAGATCAACCTAATATTTGTAATATTCCATTACATTTTATTTCATTATCATTTTTCCATTGCACTATTGGGTATTTAGCTAAACATATTATATTATATTAGCTTATAAAAATATTATTTATAATAAGCAAAACGACAACCTCAGATTGGTGCAGATTTTGAATAAAATATTATCGATTTTTCCAAGATGGATACTACGCT
>KK119094.1:872952-919329 GCA_000611955.2 Stegodyphus mimosarum
ATAAATATATTAAATAAAATTTTAATTTAAAATTTATATTAAATAAAATAAATAAATATATGAAATAAAGTTTAAATTTAAAATTGATATTAAATAAAATAAATAAATATATGAAATAAAATTTAAATTTAAAATTGATATTAAATAAAAATATTATAAGCTATATATTACATAAGTTAATATAATATGTAACAAAAATATTAAGGCTCTTCTGCTTTTTTTAATAAAAAACAGTTTTACCGAACAACCTTAAAAATATATATATTAAAGTTTGCAGATATTAACGTTTACTCGATCAATAATATCGTTCAGAAGATTTGTTAAGGTTTCTTACGCTTCCGCTGGGCTCGCAGTCTAACAGTCTGATGTGCATTCACTTCTGCAAAATCATTTCTTTTTGTTCTTTTAGTTTTATTATTCAGCGCCATTTTCTTCGCACTTATGCTATATGCAATTCAACAGCAAAATTAAAAAAAAAATCAAAGCAGCATGTGTTTAGAATTCCCAAAGAAGTGTTAAGTGTTATCACACATTTTTCTATTATTTCCAGTCTTTTCTCAGTTTCTCCTATCAATGTACAGATTTCTTAGTAAGATGGCTCGCAAAACGTTTATTTAGTCTTTTTATTATTAACGTTTTTTGTGTTAAACTTAGTAATTAAATATAATATTCTTCTCACTTACCCCACATAAAAATTCAATTGAATAGCAAAATCACAAAATATTGAAAAACAGCACATCTTTAGAATTCCCGATTGATAGTCTCGCTCGCTGGAGACAACACCGTTTCAAATCGTTGAGTTTAGAAAGCGTCCAGAAAAAGAAGATTACTGCAAATAGTATGTAATTAATCATCTTTTTTGAATTCAAGATCTCTTCGGCGGGGACAAGTACTTCACAGCTGAGGTGATACGAAACCGGGATCAGTTTCGTATAATTTCTATCCCGATGAAATTTCACGGAATGTCCTAGTACGCGAAATGAAAATATTTTGTACTCTGAAGTTAAAGTTTTTACTTCCTTGTATGAAGTAAAGGAAGTATTGCAATTACGAAAAATTCCGAGTACCCTATTTCAGCGAAAATATCTCTTTTCATCGCTCTCGAATGTAATTTAACGATGTTTTTGCGTGACATCTGTATGTAAGAACAGATGAAAGGGGTCTTCTTTCCCCCAAAATGAATTATAAAACTGATTTAAACGGATTCAGAAGGGATTGTTTTCGTGGCGTCTGTACGTACGTACCTACGTATGAATGTATGTATGTACCTCGCATAACTCAAAAACGAGTGGCTTCAGAACGTTGAAATTTGGTATATAGGACTATATTTGTGGTAATCGGCCACACCAAAAGTATATAAATATATATGTATACATATGTAACCACTCTGTTACGGAGTTCCGTGAGCTCAGTTTTTCTTTATTCTTATAATTATATGCTGGAAAATTGGGCATTTTTCTGCTTTAAAAATGATTGATTTATGTTGTTCTTATCTTTCAATTAAGGTATTTGTACCTTTATTTAACCTGAAAGCAATAGTTGTAGAATTATGAACAATTTAAATGTCGTTTCAGTGCGGCTAAGCCTAATTTTTTTATAGTATAGCAGCTATATTTGTTTACATTGTAAACTTAGCGGAATAGTGAATTAAGTCAGTTTCTGCACCTCCAGTGTCTTTTTGCCGAGTGGAACCAAAAATAAACTTTCAGTTTTTTTGCACCGAGAAATCTGCCTCGTTGTCGCTGGTCGAATTGCTTGTTGCTGCGTAGAAACTCTAATTTGAATTGCAGAAAGTGCTTTTAATTGTTTTATATTCTTCCATATTTCCAATTTTTAATAAAAATATTTTGTGGTTTTATATACATTCAAATTCGCTGAAACAACCTTGTATTTGGCGTACATTTACTAAAAACACTCAATCGATTTCGAGTGCAGCTACAGGTCCCTCCTCACCAGGAGAACAAAATATCTAGAAAGATAGATCTTTGACGAGGAGGGACCTTAGCTGCCCTCGAAATCGATTGAGTGTTTGTAGTAAATGTACGCCAAATACAAGGTTGTTGCAGCGAATTTGATGGTCACATTGGCGTGTTTGTCTTCAATTGTAATTTATATACATATTTTCCTTGTCCAGAAATGAGAACCGAATTAATTGAATGAGAAATTTATCTCTAATGAAATTCGAAGAAATAAGTTTAAATGAAACGCAGGAAAAAATGCGTATAATTTAATATTCCCGTACAGAGAAGTCACGTGGTGTGCCCATCTGATTTTGTTTTTTAAAGTCTGAGTGTAGTTTACTGTAGAAAAGGCTCGAAGGAAACCTGTCTTTTTCTGTCACCTAGTAAACAACAACAAAAACAACTAAAAAAAATATTCAACCCAAAATCACAAAGATGAAACTTCGTGCAGAGATTCAGTGAAGGAGACACGCAGTTTCCTCAGCAGACGCACATTAATTCCGAAATCTTAGATAAGACGGGAAGCTATAAACAGGAAAACGGTAGCAGAGCAGAAATAAATAACTTTTGATGGGATGGAAATAAAGCATATGTTTGTGATAAATGAAGCATTTTGTTAGTCTTTTTTCCTTCTTAACTAATAGTAAAAGTTGTTTAACGTTCACGGCTTGCTGCATTTTTGTGCGGGGTTGGAGGCTTTTCTCCTTTTCACACGAATAACAGGACAGCTGATGGGCAAAAAACATAGAACTCATGCAATAGAGAGCTAAAAAATAGGAGATATTCGTTGTTAAGAGTTCTTCTTCGAGTGGTTACGGAGGATTTTGTAGATAAGTTAGCTTCGAAAAAAAAATAGTTTACAAACAATTACTCTGAATGTTTTTCCAAAATTTCTATATAATAAAAAATTAACATTTTTTTTTAATCCAAAGAGGCAATTTGCCCAGAAGGACTGTTCATTTCGTTTGGGCATTTTGTGTCGATTCAATATAAATGTCGGTTCAGTTTTCAAATTGCTGCCACCAAATATTATCGCCCTGTATTATATTTAAAGAAATTAAATAATGAAGAATCTGCATAAATCTATATATGTTTCTCACACTGTGGTGAAACAACGGTACCTAGAGCCATCCAGTTTTGAATATTGAACGTTGCCACCCGAATATGAGCTCAAATCTGAAATTTGAAATTTGTTTTATTATCAATTTCATATTTCGTAAGATTTTAACGAATTTTTGTTTAACAAACTCAAGGATTAATTTAGAAAATATAACGCTGATTTTTGTTATTTAACTTCTAAATTAATATTTGTTCGGTGTGTTATTTATATTTTAAACAAAAGGATTTCAAAGCGAGCAGTGGCAACACCGTACGGAAATAACATTTTTATCTCCAGGGCGCGAGACTGTCTGTCGGAAATTCTAAAGAGTTGCTGTTTTTATATATTATTTTATTTTGCCGTTGAATAGAATTTTATAGGGCGAAAGCGCCAAGAACGTGATATTTAATAAATAAAATTGTAGAGACATTATATATTTTTTTAAAAGCAAGAGAGATGAAAAATGAGCCATGCCCTGGCGCCGGGACTCGAACCACGGAGCTCTCGAATACGCGTTAAGTGCGCTCACCACTACAACATGAAGGCATGCGAAGAAGGCGGGAGAAATAAATACCTTATACATTGCCCTTTTTAAAGGAGATTAGGGGGATACAATCGCCAAATCCTGGTGGTGCAGAATCATCATCCATCACCTTTTTTTAGTTCGGGCGCCACTTGTAGAGACATTACGTATTTTTGAAAGCAAGAGTGACGACAATGAGATACGCCCTCGCCGAGACTCGAACCACAGACCTCTCGAATACGCGTCGAGTGTGCTGACCACTACACCACGAAGGCATGAGAAGAAGGTGGGGAAAATACCTTATAAAGTAAACACAAAAACGCGTTAATAATAAAAAGACAAAAAAAATAACTGTTGTAAATCCATTTTAGCAAGAAAACTGAATGTTGATACGATGAATTTAGAAAAAAACTTAATAACTTAAAAAATTGCATGCCAACATTTGACGCTGCATTGGGAATTGTAACTGTTTACTGATATTCTGCTTTTAAAATTTTTGTAATTTTGCTGCTGTTTGTAATTTTGCTGCTGAGTTTCTTCGCAAGTGTGAAGAAAATGATGCTAAATAATAAAGCTAAAAAGACAAAAAATGCGTTAATAGGAGTGAGTGTAACAACAGATTTGTAGACTCTTTTATATATTTTTACCTTTTCTTTCTTCACAATAATTCGTTCTTGATGAACCGAGAGTTTTTGATAAAACATTTCAATAATTTAAATCACACATTACCTTTTTACGGTAACTATTCTGCTTACAGTAAATCTCTCTACGCATTTTTGCTGTTTTTAACTATCAAAAAAGTGTAAAATATTTAAGCTGTTAAAATTCATTTAATGCTTAAACATTTAATTAAAACAAAAAATTAAATTTAATTATTCATTAAATTTCCATTTAATTAAAACAAAAAAATCATTTAATGCTTACTGTATGTTTATTTACCAAGGTAAGGCGGAGGCGGGAGGTGCCTATTACACGAAAATAGGCAATTTGCCGCAAAAATTCGGTCAAAATGGAAAACCTGTGAATAAGCAGAAATTAAAATTTCAAGTCTGGCTTAAAGTTACAGGGAATCATGGACGTTATGAAATATTCCGTACGTTTCTCGGACGGAAGCGTTAGTTACACAGATGCGCCGGCAAGAATCTTCTGGGAATTCGTGGGTATAACATGCACCAGCTCCTTCATGTGACCCCAGACAAAAAAGTTCCGAAAGGTTAAGTCTGGTGATCATGAAAGGCAATGATTCCCAACCTTTTTCTGTCGCGTAACACTTTTAACGATTTCAAAATTTGGCGGCACACAAAGAAAAAAATAAGTTTAAAAGTTGATTACTTACCTATCATACATTGTATAATAAAGCTTATGATAATAATTTTGAATGCAAAATAAAATAATACGTACTACAAAAACTGCAGTACTTATATTAAGGGATTAATTACAAGTTAATGATAAGAATACTTTTATTGAGAAATTGGAGCATGATCTTTTTTAGTAAATTCATTTATACAGAGGCTGTTCGTACATTTTTTACACGATGTATATTGTATTCACAAAACTAAATTACATAAAGTTCTTGTGTTTCAATGTTCTGTTTGACATCCCTTATTCTGAACTATCTTTCCACACCGCAATTTCCAGGATAATAATGCCTTTTGAAGCGTCAGAAGAGGTATTCTATCCCATTCCTCCCGAACAGCTTTCCAGAGTCCTGTTGGGATTTTGGGACCACGTTTGGATAATGTAGTTTTTAAAAGTCCGCAAGCACAAAAATCCATAGGCGACATCGGGAGATTTAGTAGGGATATCGGTGAAGGGTATGGCCTGGATACAAGTTTTTTGTTCTATTTCTTTTATGAAATTTACAGTGGATTTTGATGTGTGACTGCTAGCTTTGTCCCGATGGAGTCTCACAGATGCATGGCACTGTGGGTAAAGCGATGGTATTTCATTCAGAAAAATGGCCGATAAAATATGTTCCTGACAGTATTTGGAATTGATGTTGACATTTTTTTGCACTCTCTTTATTTTTAACTTGCCATTATAAGAAAAACCAGCAACAACCATGAATCCCTTAGAAAAACGTTCTTTCGATTCTTTGAACTATGTACTTAAATTTTTTTCTCCCCTTTTATGATAATAAATGGCTCTTTTTTTGTTACAATCATTTAAACACACCCAAGCTTCATTTATTGTGACAATTGTTTTCCATTTTTCTTTGGATAAGTGTTTCTCACATAGAATTCTGCAGCGTGTCCTGCGTTGAGCGATATGCTTTGGAAAAAGCATTCTACATATATTGCATTCGGATTTACTAAAGGCATAAAAACCGTAACCGTAAGATAAGAACAACATATATCAATCATTTTTAAAGCAAAAAAAATGCGCAGTTTGTCAACGTATAAGAATGAAAAACCTGAGCTCACTGAGCCGAGTAACAAGGTGGATATATATATATATATATATATATATAAATTTATATACGTTTGGTGCGGCTGATTGCAACCAAAATAGCAGGTGCACATGTACATGTCATAGCAGCCCCGTATACAAAATTTCAACCTTCTGAGGCTACTCGTTTTTGAGTTATGCGAGATACATATATACAAAAGTACGAACGTATGCACAGACGCCACGAAAAACATCTCTTCATTATTCATTTTAAATCAGTTATGTAAATTTTTTGGGTGAAATGAGTCCTTTATTCTGCCATTACGTTCAGATATCATGCAAAAACCTCGTTAAACTGCATTCGATAGCGGTCAAAATGGATATTTTCGTTGAAATATGATACCCGAAATTTTTCGCGATTGCAATACTTCCTTTTTACTTCGTACAAGAAAGTAAAAATTCTTAAAACAATTTCCGTTCAAACAACCAGGCAAGAGACAGGGTTTACTGATTGCTCTCTCACAAAGCCGAAACAAACACCGACAGTAAATGGTATTGTGTTGCATAGGTTCTCGTGTACACTGAGGATCTCCCCCGTCGATGCATGCGAGTTAAATTCATTGTAGCCACCTTTCCAGGTGAAGTATGCCTTGCTTGCGAATAAGAAAGAAATAAGAAATTCTAAAAAAGGATGGTTACCATACCTTGTGCAGCTATATACTCTTGCGCCTTTTTCACTTTTATTGAATGAAACAAAAATACTTTTTCATTTAATTTCAATTATTTATACTGTAGTAAATATTTTATTTCTCTAATCAAATTGATTCTCTAATCAAATCACTCATGTCCATAAATTAAGGATAATGCAAAATCAGGCAAAGGAAGAGTTAGAAGCAAAACAAATTTGACTTATTTGTAAAGCTTATTTACTAAACAAAAGGTAAAGAGCAAAACACGATGCTTTATGCTTGATATTATTAAAAAAATTAGCGATTTTTTCTCCCTGCAGCAAATTACAAAAAAATCTATTTACAAAAAACCAATATTACATGGTTGGTATGATCGTTAATACATTGTCTGTCTCCCAGACGATGCAATACAGTCCGTACAACGCCCAGGCATGCCGAGTATCAAATTATCGATCTGATCTTGGAGGATATTACACCTCTCAAAATCCAATGCTCTCCGAAGTTCTGGTGGACATGTAGGAGGAGGTTGACGGGCTGCTACTCGTCGGCCAAGCATGTCCCACACATGCTTTACTGGATTCGAGTCCGGTGGGAATGCTGGCCAGTCCATACGAGTGATATCCTCCGATGGAAGGCATTCGCTTACGATGTTTGCACGGTGAGGACGGGCGTTGTCATGCATAAACACAAATTGTGCGCCCATGGCGCACATAAACAAACGTACGTGTTGCTCCAGAATGACGTCCCGATAGATTTGATTCGTCACGGTTCCAATATGAACATGCAGGTCAGTTCTGGGACCCAGAATAATTCCACCCCAAATCAGCACTACTGCACCAATGTATCGGTGTCGTTCAATGATGTTTTCTTGGTGGTAACGGGTACCTGGAGCTCTCCATATGAGAGTCCGGCGAGAATCAGACTGCAAGCTAAACCCGGACTCGTCCGAAAACATCACAGAAGCCCACTGTTGCGGTGTCCACAATGCATGCTCTGTACTCCACGCTAACGGCAGGCGACAGTGAGTTGCAGTAAATGCAACGCATCTGATAGATCTACGAGCATATAGACCCATCTGCCCTAAGCGTCTGCACACGGTCTGCCTCGAAATTGTCGTACCAGGGGCCGAAGAGAGCCGACGAGACAGATCTGAGGCTGTGCTCCGCCTGTTTCTTTTCACAGTAACTGCCAAATACCGATCCTCATTCGACGTTGTAACTCTGGGGCGACTCGTGCTGTAACGTCTACTCACATGACCATCGTCTCGGAATCGTTGCCAAAGCCTGGAGATGACACTCTGGGCAATTCCGTCTGATACTTCCAGTTGGGTACGCCCACATTCCAGACGGCCGATCATTCTAGCACGTAAAAAATCATCGAAATGCGTCCTTTGTGTCATAACTATTCGGTTATTGCACTGAAATGCTTATAAAGCGCCTGCGAACAATTTTACTTCTTTGCCTCTATTCCTTATACATTACTCTCTTACACTGTCGTCATTGTGACGTACCATCGGTGTCATCTGGTTACTTCCTGAAATTTGCACATTATTCTTGAAGACGTGTGTAGTGATTTTACAGGTGATATATTTATTTTAGGGTTCGATTTCGGCGTGACTCCGAATTATCCTTAATTTATGGACCATGAGTTTATTTTGAACTTGTGTGTAATCGCATCCTAAAACTTCAGCAGCAAAGGATTTGTTAAAAATTCTCGACTTAGAGAAAAATTGTACTGTACATTAAAGAAAAGTACGGTACATTTATAGTAATTAATGTGGGACCAGAAATTAAAGACAAGTAGAACGGATACATGACAAGGCAAGAACGTAAGCTTCTAGGAAAAAATTAAGAGACATTAGAAAATATCCATATATATTTTCGTGGGCAGAAAGTCTGTGAAAGAGTCGGCTTGCTAGTCAGCGAATTGTGTTCTCACAGGGAATAGAGGGTAAAGCTATTTTCTGCTTGCAGTAATATATTTAGGGTTGCGGTTGCAGAGGAAATGAGATAACATAAAGCACTTAAGCAAATAGCTGCTGCAACGGGGAACATGAGCATTGAACGCCTACCGGATACACTGACTTTGCAGATTCAAAGAATAAATGTTATTTGTTAGGAGAAGCATTTTAAAACCTACGTAAAATGTTCCAAGGAAATGCTTAATGTATTTCGTGAAAATGCTTTTAAATTTTACTATAAATGCAAGTTATAGAAAGTAGATACGTTTCGGGTCTGAAAGTGAGATTAACATCAAATATTGGATTTGTGCTTGACATACAAAAGAACTCCGTTTATTTAAATTAATTAGGAAAGCAATATCGAACTATGCGTTTTTTTCAGTCAGACCTTTTAGTCCAAAGGGACTTTGTCCCTGAAAGTTCTACTTATAATTCTATTAAAATTACCTATCTATGTATAAAATTCATAACAATAGGAGTATCTTTTATTAATATTTCATTTATTATTCTTTATTAGCCCAAAGAGCTATTAATTTCGTTTGGGCATTTTGCGTTGATTCACTATAAATATCCGATTCACTTTTCAAACTGTTGCCACCAAACATTATCGCCCTGCAGTATATTTAAAGAAATTAAATAATGAAGAATACTTAAATGTATGTATCTTTCTCGCATTGTGATAAAACCACAGTACCTAGAGCCAGCCAATTTTGAATGCCGTCATCCTGCTGCGAATATAGGCAACTGGAAGGCCCAAATTTGAAATGTGGAATTTGTTTTATTAACGATTTCATATTTTGTAAAACTTTAACGAAATTTTTTTTAACTGACTCAACAATTTCAAAGCGAGCAATGGCAACACTCTACGGAAAAAAAAATCCGAAAGGTTTCAGATTTTCAATTACGTCCAAAGGGGCGTTTTTTAAACATTTTGTATGTTACTTTTATTTATTGAATATCATGTTCTTCGCATTTAAACCACAAATTCAGTTCAACATCAATATCGCAAAATAATTTTAAACTGAGCCTATCTTTAGAATTTCCTACACACAGTCTCACGCTCTGCAGATAAAAATGTTTTTTCTGTACGACGTTGCCATGGCCCGCTTTGAAATCCTCGAGTTTGTTGATCAAAAATTCGTTAAAGTTTTACAAAATAAGAAATCGTTCATAAAACAAATTCCAAATTTCAAATTTGGGTTTCCGAATGCCTATATTCGCAGCAGGATGACGGCATTCAAAATTCGATGGCTCTAGGTACCATTGTTTGATCACAATGCGAGAAACGTACAGACATTCATGCACATTCTTCATTATTTAATTTCTTTAAATATAACACAGGGCTACAATATTTTATGGCAACAGTTTGAAAAGTTATACAGACATTTAATGTTTCCGACGCAAAATCGAAAACAAAAACAATAGTCTTTCAGGGACAAAGCCCCTTTGGACTAAAAAAAAAAAAAAACCTTTTCATCTCCAGCGCGTGAGATTGTATTCTAAAGATATGTTGATTTTAAAATTATTTTGCAATATTGCTGTTGAGCTGAATTTTATGGTTTAAGTGTGAAGAACATGATGTTTAATAAATAAAGGTAACTCACAAAACGTTAAAAAAAACGCCCCTTTGAACGTAACTTAAAATCTGAAACATTTCAGATTTTATTTTAATTATTATTACCATGAGTAAAAAAACAGAATGAGCTCATTTTTACGAACATCATTTTAAAAAATAATGTTTTCTTAATACCTTTAGAATCAAATATATTTCGAAATTCCATTTTAAATTTATTCTCTTATTTAAAGAATATGAAAGACGTAATATGCAATTTTAATGACAAACAAACATTAAATTCTTATGGCAGCATACAAGTAAGCAGCATCTTGCGACTTCTTAGGCAAGAACTTCTTAGGCTATTTCTAAAAGAAATGGCGCTAATTCTCTTAATGTATATACTGCAAAACTTTTTAATATAATTTAATGAATCTTTGAATCTCTAGCATTTTGTAACTTACCTACTTTCGAAGAAATCTTTCAATGGATCGCAAACTTTGGTAGACATAATCCGTTGGTAGACATAATTCGTCAATGTACTGAAAGGTCATCTCAAGGACAGAACATTTTCTATCTGACATTTATGCATACACATACAGTACCTGTAGCCACTCCAGAATAATAACTTGATTCTGAATAATTAGAAAAGGAAAACGGATCATTAATAAATGGAAACGATGGATCTTTAGAATTAACAGTTGAGTTTTTTTAACAGTTCACGCTGTTTTGGTTAAGCGGAATGTTACTGTACGCAGCTTTTCGCCTGGTCCTTACTTTTGATAACGCTAAGATAGCTAATTCATATGCAATCATGAGTTTGAGTGAAGGTCGAAATCCAGACCATAAAAGTCTCCATCTGATCGAATGATAAATTCCTACAACAGCGACTGTTCTCATTCGCAGAATAAGGTTCCTGGTAATGCTCTACCATTTTTACTTCCTTGTACGAAGTAAAAAGGAAGTATTGTGATCGCGAAAAATTTTGGGTATTATATTTCAACGAAAATATCTATTTTGACCGCTTTCGAATGCAATTAAACGATGTTTCTGCGTGATATCCGTTAGGTAAGGACAGAATAAAGAACTCTTTTTCTCCAAAAATTATAAAACGGATTTAAAATGGATTCTGAAGAGATTTTTTTCGTGGTGTCTGTGCGTAAGTACGTATGTATGTATGTATGTATTTCGCATAACTTAAAAGCGAGTGGCCTGAGAAAGTTGAAATTTTACATATAGGTCTGCTATAACATATCGATGTGCACCTCCTATTTTGGTTGCAATCGGCCGCACTAAAAGTATATCATTATATATATATCTACTCTGTTACGCGCTTCGATGAGATCAGTTTCTTTATTCTTATATGTTCTTAAATTGCTCATTTTTTGCTTTAAAACGATTGAAATATGTTGTTCTTATCTTCCGGTTAAGGTTTTATGCTTTAGTTAACCTGTATGTTATAGTTGTAGAATTATTAACAATTTAAAATTTGTTTAAGTGCGACTAAGCCTAATTTGTTTTGCCAGAGCTGCCGTATTTGTTTGCATTTGAAATTTATTAGACTAGTGAATTTGTTGCCAATCTAGAGAAACTAAGCTTCGCAACAACAAAGTAACGTCTTCTTTTATTATTGCGAATTAATTTATGCTTGATCCATTCTGGAATTCTTATTTATTAAATCTTCCCATATATTGACACAGCATAGCGTACACAGCAAATTAAGTCGGTTTGTACGCCTTCGTTGTCTTTTTGCCGAGTGAGACGAAAAGTAAACTTTCAGTTTTGTGCAACGAAAAATCTGCCGAATTGCTTGTTTTTGCGTAGAACCTGCAATTTTAATTGTAATTTTTTAAAAATTGTTTTTAAACTGTATTTGCTATTTTATGCCTTTCTATATCTTTCAGAGTTTTTATTACAGATATTTTAAGATTTTATGTATTTTTGCGTTGTCGCGAAGCGAGAACTGAATTAATCGAATGAGAAATAAATCTCTAACGAAATTCGAGGAAACAAGTTTAAATGAAAGGCAGGAAAAAACGCGTATAATTTAATATTCCGTAGAAGTATATCATGTGGTGTACACATCAGATTTTTTATATTTATACAATATTATATTTGTATCGTGCCATTAAAATTTAAAAAATGAAATTCATAACAATTTCACGTTTGAATAAATTAGCTTTGTCTTTGTTTCGACCTCTATATCCATTTCTTATATAATTACACACTTTTTGGCATGTTGTCAGAACTTTTGTTTTGGCTTCTTTGAAGTCAATTGTTGAATGGTCTTTAATTATGTCTCCGTTTTTCTGAAATATTCCCAAAATAATGTCCTTTAAAATTAAATGTCACGTTAAAGGTCAACATTTGAGAACAAGAAGTTAAGGTTGATAAGCTGCCAGTTGAATGAGAACAAGAGGAATATTTATACTTGAGTTTACATTAAGCTATTTGATGATCGGTGCATTTTGCGTAGCACATTTTATTAGCTCTTATTCGGCATTTAGATCTGTATCATCAGATATCTACTGCCAAGAAAACTGAACAAAAATGTCTTTACTCACTGAACTTCTTTTCCTAATCAAACCAAAGGGATAAGAGAGATGAAGCACTTGAACGGGAAATGACGCTAATTTCCATTTCATCGGTTTTATTGTGATATGGTAAGAATTTTTCGATTTTAAAATTCTATAAATGTACTGCGACTCACTGCATCTGTAGTTCAAATCACTTAGTGGTGTTTAAAGAAGAGATACTGAATTCAGTTTAACTGTTCATCTAATTTTTACAGAAAGATAATCCAGATCAAAGTAAATATTACTTGCAATTAAAATTCTCTCGAAGATTTCGTTAACACATACTTATGATATGTAAATATCTCTTAAGACAACATCCAACGCATAATACAGTACTTTAAATATACATTAATGCGCCGCGGAACCGAAATAGTGGTTTGCCCTACGGAAGGGCCCGGGTTCAAATCACAGAGAAGGCATAGGTGTGAGTAAATTTATAGTGTTTGTGCGGCATGGGGGCACTCTAAATCTGTGGCGAAACGATGTGTTCCAGAGATTGGTAATAGGGGAAGAGAGGGAGGAAACCTCGAACCCGTTCTCCCACGGCGCGCTCTTTCAAAATTAAGGCGAAACTGAGCAAAGTCGGATTGTCACCTGTATGGTGCCCAAGGTCTTGTCAATTCTATTCTGCTGTTTCAAATGTAAACACATATCGCTGCTACGATAAAAAATTAGGCTTAGTCGCACTTAAACAACTTTTAAATTCAAATTCGCTGGAACAACCTGGTATTTGGCGTACATTTACTGAAAACACTCAATCGATTTCGAGGGCAGCTACAGGTCCCTCCTCATCAGGAGAACAAAATTTGATTGTCACATTGGCGTGTTTCTATTCTATTGTAACTTTTAAATTGTTGATACAACTATAACATGCAGGTTAACTAAAGGCATAAAACCTTAACCGGGAGATAAGAAAAACATAATTCAATATTCTTAAAGCAGAAACTGCGAAATTTACCATCATATAAGGAGAAAGAAAAAACCTGAGTTCACTGAGCAGAAAACAGAGTGAGTATGGTATACATGTGTTTGTACACACTTTTGCTGCAGCCGATCGCAACCAAAAAGGGAGTAACACATCTACATCTTATAGCAGTCCTATATACAAAATTTCAACGTTTCTAAGGGTACTCATTTTTGAGTTATGCGAGATACGTACATACATACGTATGCACAGATGCCATGAAGAAATCTCTTCTGAATCCATTTTAAATCAGTTTTATAATTCATTTATCGAAAAAGAGTACTTTTTTCTGTCCTTACGTCCAGATGTCACGCAAAAACATCGTTAAATTGCGCTCCATAGCGGTCAAAATGGATATTTTCTTTGAAATATGATACCCGAAATTTTTCGCGATTACAATACTTCCCTTTTACTTCGTACAAGGAAGTAAAAAATCTGGTGTGTGCATCATATCCGTGACTTCCTTGCACGGAATATTAAATTATACGCATTTTGCATTTCATTCAAACTTATTGGATGGAATTAAATCTATTTCGTCGATAGCGCATAAACCACAATAGTTGCACTGTTAAAAATTCACTATATGTATTTACCATAGCGATACTCTGGAGCTAGGTTCACTTAACAGACTTACATCTCATTCATTTTATGACTCAAAATGCACAAAAATTATATATATCGTCTGGAGAATTACCTAATCGTTGGCAAATGTTCTATTCAAATACTACGATAAATCTAAAACGATGTGTAAAAGATATTAAACAAACAATAAAAGAAACAATTTTTCACGGATGATTCAGTATTTGTCATTCAATTAAATGAGTATTCGCGACAAGGCAAAAATACATAAAAACGCAAAATATCTATATTAAAATTACGAAGTAAATCTTAGGCATTTATTTCCTAGAATAAATTCCAGAATGGATTAAGCAGTATTAAATTTGCAGTAGTAAAAGAAGGCTTTGTTGCGAAGCTCAGTTTCTCTAGACTGGCAGCAAATCCACTATTTTCCTAAGTTGCAATTGTAAACAAATATGGCTGCCCTGTGAAAAAGTATTAGGCTTAGCCTCACTTAAACTTTTAAATTGTTGTTTATTCTACAAATACTGCGTGCAAGTTAAGTAAAGGCATAAAAATCTTAACCGAAAGGCAAGAACAAAATAATTCAATCATTTTTAAAGGAAAAAATCGACGTTGTCATAAAGTTAGCTATTCGTCAATGAATGTTTTTAAATAAACCGTTGTAGTTTTAATACTTAATATAACTGAATTCTGCTTAGTATAAAGCAAAATCACAAGGATTGGAAATAGCTTCTTTAAATTCAATAAAATCTAGATACACGGAAATGCGTAAATTGTCACTCTAGCACAAATGTATACATGGTAAAACCGGCGGAAGGCATGGTAAACTGGAAGACCGGCGGAAGCTTCAATAGCGTTTTATGCAAAAAATTTCTAAAGACAATTTTCTGAGACCGCGGACGTTGACATTTGCTTTCAAATTCAGTGTAATTTTACTCAACAATATGTTTCGCAGTGTTCTCCGTACGCTGTATGGCGCCCTTACCCGTACTTTGTATCGAGGCCATAGTGAGTCTTGACGCCACGATACTCACACTTTTTCACACTTCATTTTTGTAACATCAAGCTTACTCCATCTATTCTAACCTCGTCGTTTCCGATAGACAGTCTCGCTCGCTGATAATAAAAATGTTTTTTTTTCGTACAGTGTTGCCACTGCTCGCTTTGAAATCGTTGAGTTTGTTAACCAAAATTTGTTAAAAGTTTTAGAAAATATCAAACAGATAGTAAAACGATTTCGAAATTCAAAATTCAGTCTTCCAGGTGCCAGTGTTCGGGTGGAGGACTACGTTATTCAAAACTGGATGGCTCTAAGTACGGTTGCTTTTCCAGAATTCGAGAAACGTGTATACATTCATGCAAATTCTTCATTATTCAGTTGCTTTAAATATACTGCGGGGCGATAATATGTGGTGGCAACAATTTGGAAAGTGATAAGCCGTTTATCAACGCAAAATGCCCTTTCGAGACTATTATCCCATTCGAGACTATCGTGCCTTTGGTGTTAATAAATGTGTAAATATTTGTTAAGAGGCATGACAATCATACTTTAGTGACATTTTCAACTGACTTCATGGTAAATTTTGTAATAAAATAAATCTCTTATTGCATTTTATTGCTTTTTCTGCCTTACGTTACTTTAGTTCAATTTTTCAACACCAGAATTCAAGCACGATCCTTGCCCAGTAAATAGTTAGAATGCCTTAATATTTAAATCAATCGAACGTTTAATTAAAGTTTTCTAATTCCTCTTAAATCTCTCTAATTAAGCCACTGATCGTTTCCATTCATTACGAGTCAGAAATCATTCTTTCAATCTAAAATCTTAGAATAGACCGCTTAATGCTACGAATTGTTATTACTTTTATATGGATTTTCATGTTATATGAAGTCAAATAAGAAAAGAAAAAGAATCACCCGTTCGTTATTTCTTCATTCAAATTTGCTCGTTATTTCTCTTCGTCTAAATCTCCCTTTTTTTCTTGGTTTTGTTTTCGTTAGCTTGCTTTTACATTGTTCTTTTCATTGTTTATTTATCCGTATGTCAATATTTTTTTCTCTTTGCATATTTTCTTTTCTTGACGTAATTGCAAATTTCGGATTTTATACAGACTCCTTATTGCAGTAACTGATTTTATGTTGTTTTGCCTTCCTTATGTTCGAAAGTAAAGTTTCCTAATTGAGCATTAACGAATGAACTGTTGCCAACGGTGAAGAAAAGGCAAATAAAAACGGCACTCGGGTATTAAAGCACCATATTGGCTCAGTTTGGCGATTTTTTACAGATGAAAAGATAGAAGTTACTTTTTTGGCTGCAAGTTGGTGGTTTTTGCGCCTTTTTACTACCTTGTAGGAAGTAAAGGATCTATTGTAATCACGAAAAATTTCGGGTACCCTATTTCAAAGAAAATATCCATTTTGACCGCTATCGAATGCAATTTAACGATGTTTTTGCTTGACATCTGTACGTAAGAACAGAATAAAGGACTCTATTGCCCCAAACGAGTTATAAAATTGATTTAAAATGGATTGAGGAGAGAGTTTTTTCATGGTGCCCTTTCGTCCGTATGTATGTGTGTATCTCCAATAATCCAAAAATGAGTTGCAACAGAACGTTGAAATTTTGCATATAGGAATGCTTAACATACAGATGTGCACCCCGCACTTTGGTTACAATCTGCCGCACCAAAAGTGTGTATATTGTTACGTTTTTCTTTTTTCTTCATCTTACGTACGTACGTACGTACGTTAAAGGGTTCGTGGATTTGGAGTGAATAACGACGACACTCGATGAAGTATCGAAACACACTTTATTGGCCAGTACTTTTTCAAGACAGCTCCAAAATCACGCTTACAGTCGTCGAAGAATTACCATAAGCACGTTGAGACAATCAGCAACACCCTTCAGCCTATAAGGCTATAACGGTGGAGACAGCTTCCCGGCAAAGCACCAGAGTACGGCTCCCAAATCTGCTCGGTCGTTCTCGGAACTCCACGTACTCTCGAGACTCTCCACGCTACAACTCGCGATGCACTCGACGATACGTTAGAGTACAGCTCCGGACTCGGTTCAGTCGTTCTCGGAGCTCAACACACTCTAAGATAAAACTCGACGATGCACTGCCTCGCGATACACTAAGAGACTCGCTCGATGCACTCGACGACCAACTCAGCACTGACTTTTAATTAACTCCGTACTGACCCAACTAACTCACACCGATTCAACTGACTCCCTCTTCGGCAAAATGTGTTAAGTATGATTTGATTCGCAATAAAAGAATCCATTACCTTTGCAGTTGCGAAGCTTAGTTTCTTTAGATTGGCAACAATTCCACTATTCTGCTAAGTTGGAAATGTAAACAAATATGGCTGGTACGGTAAAAAATAATTAGGCTTAGGCGCACTTCAACATTTAAATTCTTGATAATTCTACAAATATTGCATGCAGATTTACTAAAGGCCCCGCGAAGCAGGTTTAGGGCTGCCAGAAAATGGCAAAGGAAGGCAGGGTTGTCACATTTGGCGAGAAATCGCCCATTTGGCGACAAAATTGGCGGTATGCTATAGACGCATGGAGAACCTTCTACAACGAATTCTTCCTAGTTTAGCCTAGAACGTTCTGGAACACAAGCCAAAAGCTATATAAATCTTGCCCGTACGCGGAGTAACAGTCTAGTGCCTCGTCAGCGGATCGTGAAGTGCATTGAGAGTGTGCATCGTTGAGGTTATCGTGTCTAGTGTCGAAGTGTCTCGCTAGTGTATCGCGATTTGGTGCATTGTTGAGGCTATTAAGCGTATCGTCGAGTGCAGCGCGAGTTGTAGCATAAAGAGTCTCGAGAACGAGCGAACCGTGTCGGGAGCAGTACTCTAGTGCTTTGCCGTGAAGCTTACTTCACCGTTATAGCCTGAAGGCTGTGTTTCTGATTGTTTCAGCGTGTTTGTTATAGTTTTTCGACAACTGTGTTTTGGGAGTTGTCTCGAGTGATACTGGCTAATAAATTGTGTTTTCCTTTTTCATCAAATGTTGTCGTCAATCACTCCAAATCCACGAATCCGTAAGAAACGCAACAATATTATAACCGCTATTATATTACTTGCCCAAAATATATAAAAAAAAAGTGTTGTAAGAGGACATTTTTTCCAAAAGAATATTTTAAAATTTAGTTTTAACGAAGTTTAATAAAAAAATCATCAAACCAAAAAATAGCGTGAGAAACTTCCGAGTCACTGCCGATTTACAAAGCTTAAAACATAATCAGTAAGCTAACTATCAGAGCAAATATCTAAGCTTTGAAAGCTAATGTTATTGCATTCTGACTCCAGATAACTTAGTGTTATCTGAGTATTGAAAGTTAAGAGTCAATTCCCATAATTAAATATTTTGAAACTGATGATTATAGGGTAATAAAAATTCCTAACCTTTACAGAAATATAATAATTTTCTACACATATGGCAAGATCCGAAAGTTTTACGAAGGGCTTTTGATATCTTATTCACTTAGATGGGAGATAAGACAGTTTAATAAACTAATTTAACTTTGATTTACGATGTGAATTTAGACAACACAAAATCTGATGTGGACACAATATGTCTTCCTTGTACGGCCTACTAAATTTGTAAAATACAGAAAAACAGTAAAAACAGTTAAAAAAATCTATTTTTACAAATAGTATTAAAGTGTAACGCAGAAATAAGCAATTCGGCCAGAGGGAAGAAGAAGACAGATTTTCGGTGCTGAAAACTGAAAGTTTACTTTCGGTCCCACTCGGCAAAAAGACGCTGATGTTGGCGCAGAAAATGACTTAATTCACTATTCTGCTAAGAGTTTCAAATGCAAACAAATGACGGGATCGTTAGGCTTAGCAGCACTTACACAGCTTTTAAATTGTTTATAATTGTTAAACTATTGCATGCACATTAACTAAAGATAAAACAGATAATAGATAG
Source organism: Stegodyphus mimosarum (assembly GCA_000611955.2). Taxonomy (NCBI): domain Eukaryota; kingdom Metazoa; phylum Arthropoda; class Arachnida; order Araneae; family Eresidae; genus Stegodyphus; species Stegodyphus mimosarum. The sequence goes on from KK119094.1 coordinate 892,195, forward strand.
AAACTTGAACCGCAACATAAAAACAACACAATTTCAATCCCTTTTAAAACAAAAAATGCACAATTTACCAACATATAAGAATAAAAAAACTTAGCTCACCAACAGGGTGAGGAAATATATGTGTATGATTGGTGCGACGGATTCCAACGAAAAAGGGAGGTGCACATCTAGAATAACAGTCCCATATTCAAAATTTCAACATTCAGAAACTGTTCGTTTTTGAGTTATGCGAGGTACATATATACGTACGTACAGACGTAGTTAGAGATGTCACGAAAAAGTGTCTTCTGAATAAATTTTAAATTCATTTTGAGAAAGAGAGTTGTTTATTCAGTCCGGACGTGCAGATGTCACAGAAAAACATCGTCCAAATGGATTTGGGATCAGTCAAAATGGTTCGCTGAAATATGATAACGGAAATCTTTAACAATTACAATACTTCCTTTACTTCTCACAAGGCAGTAAAAAGTGTCAGGAATCTATGTAACATTAAATTTATCTATGAAAAAGATATGAAGTTCGAAAAGACAAAACAGATCCGGCAAAGTTCAAGAATGACCCAGACAAGATACTCAAAACTCATATTCCAAATGTTTACATGTGTTAGGAAGTTGCTACCAGAAAAGTAAAGTAATATATTGCAAATGGAATGTAAAAACTTGCAATTAAAAGGAAAAGAAAAGAGTAAAACAAGGCGTGATCAAAAGAGTAAAAGAAAGCATAAACTGGATGTATAAATACAGTTTCGTATAAAATTAACGAGGTAGTTTACAACGTGCGGGCGAGAATAAAATTTCCTATAAAAAGAGTATCTGACAATTGCAGACAAACGATCTCAATTTCCCCCCGTCTCTTGCGCAAATGTCTAGTTTCTTTGTCTCACATTCTACTTAAGAACTAAGCGTTTAGTTAAGCCAAGCATGTCAAAGTCAGTACCCCACGAGGGCCAAATAATCAGCATTTTACAACAGTGCGAGCCGGAAGGCAAAATTTAACGGCTCGCCAAAACGAAATTACACATTTAAATTACGTCCAAAGGGGCGTTTTTCTTAACATTGTGTGTCTTATCTTTATTTATTAAATATCATGTTGAAATTTAGTTCAATAGCAATATCTAATTTTAAACTGAGCTTATCTTTAGAATTTCCGATACACAGTCTCGCGCGCTGGAGACAAAATGTTTTCATTTGTACAACGTTGCCATTGAACGCTTTGAAATCCTTGAGTTTGTTAACCAAAAGTTCGTTGAAGTTTTACAAAATATGAAATTGATAATAAAACAAATTCCAAATTTCAAATTTGGGCTTCCAGATGCCCATATTCGGGTTGAAACGTTCAATATTCAAAACTGGATGGCTCTAGGTACCGTTGTTTTATCACAATGCGAGAAACATATATACATTTATGCAGATTCTTCATACTTTAATTTCTTTAAATATAATACATGGCGATAATGTTTGGTAGCAACAATTTGGAAAGCGAAACAACTCTCTTTAGTGAATCAACGCAAAATGCTAGAACAAAATTAATAGTAATTCTGGGCAAATTGCCCCTTTGGACTAATAATTTTAAAATGAGCATATCTTTCGAATTTCCGATACACAGTCTCGCGCGCTGAAGGTAATTTTTTTTCCGGTGCTGTCTGACATTCCTCGCTTTGAAATCATTAAGTTTGTTAATCAAAAATTCTTTAATGTCTGACAAAGTATGAAATAGATAATAAAGGAAATTCCAAATTCCAGATTAGGGTCGATAATCGGTGGGGGATTAGATTATCTAAAATTTAAGGCCTCTGGGTACCGTTGTTTTATCACAATGCGAGAAACCTACACACATTTATGCAGATTCTTCAATATTTAATTTCTTTAAATATAATATACTGCTGTGACATTCATTTAGTGGCAACAGTTTGAAAAGTGAATCAACGCAGAAAGTGAATAGATGCAAAATGCCAAAACGAAATTAATAGCCTTTCTGTGCTAACACCTTTTGGGCTAAGAAAGAAAGAAAGGGAAAGGGAAAACCTGGTAGTAAATCTATACACACTGTTTCTTTCTTGATAATTGGCATCTTTTTTCCTGAAACTATATTTTGAATGTGTGGAGACAATGCTGCATTTTCAGAAGTCTTTCTCAACTTGAACATCGTTGCAGATTTGTTCCTTTTTTATAAATTATAATTGTGGTAGGTTGTTTACGCTGATACTTATTATCGAACATGGATATTACGTGCGAAGCAAATTTTCTGGAAAACAAGTATTCAAGCATTTATAAACTTCGGGGAGGGGGCAGGACGGAGTCTCAATTTCACTGAACGTTTGCTTTAGAGTCCCGCTGAATTTCTGTTAATTCCATCTGTAAATAGTTGGTACTTTCTCACCATCGGTTGAGAAAATAGCTTTGCAAAACGACTATTTCAAGAATCTTTTTGACCGAGATTTCAAGAAACCCCAGGTTGTACATATGCGGAGTGAAATTCCAAATTTTTATTAGTGTATTATAACTCATAATTTTTGTTGTTTTCTGTGAGTGAACAGAGGGCGCCAGAAAAAGTAGGCAAGAGCCACATACGGCCTGCATGTTGTGTTTTAAATGTCTGGAGCCCACAAGCACCTTTAAACATGCCCAAATGCGCCCACGTGCGCTTTTAAATTATACACTTCGGGGATACGCATTTCCCTGAATTTTGCTTTAGAGTCAATCGCATTGAATTTCTGTTAATTCCATCCGTGAAAGAGTTGGGATTTTCTCATCGTCGGTTGAAAAACTCGCTTTGCAAAGAGACTATTTCAAGAGTTCTTTTTAGCATCCGAGGTTGTATATATGGGGAGTGGAATTAAAAATTCTTATTAATATATATTAACTAATAATTTCTGTTATTTTCTTGGGTTGAAAGGAGGGCTGCAAAAAAGTAATCAAAGGCCACATGCGCTCGCCTGTTTAGCGTGCCTAGCTTAGTGATACATTGCATTACTTCGAAGACAATCACTTAAACGAAAGGCAGTTAAAAGCATTATCGTTAAATTAAGCATTTTATGCAACAGGGAATCAATGAAAAATCTACACTGAGCAGCCAAAGCATTACGACCACCTACTCAATACGACGTGTTCGACCTTGGCCTGCAAAAAGCTGCAACTTGCCTTCACATCGATGCCACAAGTTCTTGGTAGATAATAGGAAGACAATTTGTTCCAATCTTCTAAACAGCGGTCAGGTCACACAAAATCGAGAAATTCCAACATAGTGGTGTTTAAGCTATGAGCTGCCATTCCATGACTTTTCAAGTGTGCTCTATCAGGTTAAGATCCGGCGAGTTTGGTAGCCAGGACTTTAACTGGAATTCATCCTTATTCTCCTTCAACCACTCCAACACAATTCGAGTCTTATGGCATGGGGCGTTGTCCTGCTGGAAGATCCGTCATCATATTCAGATAGTCCGCAGCTTTCCTAGTCTGTTCTACCACAACTAAGAGTCCCACAGCCGCCCATGAATAACGCCCCCCCCTAAAGCATAATAATGCCATCACCAGTCGCTGTATGACCTACTGTACAGGGGTAAGGAACTGTTCGCCCAGAAGATGGCGTAACCTGACGCGACCATCGACGTGATGAATGAGAAACCGCGATTCATCCCAACAGACAACTCTCTTCCACTTATCCATGGTCCAGTCTCGATATCTCGGACCCACTGTAGGCGTAGATGACAACGAGGCTTGCTCGACAGAGATACACGAGCGGGACGTCTGCTGTGCAGACCCATATTCAACAGCAGCCGCTGAAATGGGTGTTCCCAAACACTTGCATTTGGACCTGCACTGTATGGGGCTTTTCAGCTGAGCCATTGTTTGTCGCCGATTTTGTTGCACCAAGCGGTACAGTATTCAGCGTCCATTTTCGTTGGTGATGCGTTGATATCCAACGCCTTGACTGTGCTGTTTACACTGTCATTCATATACCCTTGGCTTAAATACTAACAGCGGCAGATTGTGCTCAACCTACCAGTCCGTGCAATTTCCGATATATTCGTTCCGAGTCTTTGGGCCATTGCAATCCGCTCTCTGTCAGACTCGCTTAGCTCAGCAGCCTTTCCCTTCTCTCGCAAAGGTAAGTGCAAGAATGATTCCTTACCTTGTCTTGCAGCAGTTAAATGCCACTTCCACTTAATCATGCGCCCTCCACGTCATCCTGTTGAGTTCATTGAAAAACGTGGGAAGGTCATAATGTTTTGGCTCGTCAGTATGTAAACGCTGATAAAATTCAGTTTCCAAGTAAAGTTTTGCTCCATAAAAGCACGGAGGTCGGAGATAATATAAAAATAATAAGAAGTATTATTATTTAAATTACAAATGTTAACTTTCAGAATTTTAAGAAGGGTATAAAGATTTTCGTAAAATATTCGACAAAATTTCCGTTGATTCACACACAAATTTACAATGAAAAATTATTGACCAAATCCATGTATTTCTAATTAAGAACTCTAAAGCGGTCGTTATTTCCCAATGTAAGAAGTTTACCACTAGGCCACATCTGATTGCTGAAAATAAATATTGAACAATATACCAACTTTGATAAACAAAAAAATTAATTTTAATAAAAATAAAAGTAGATTGATAAAAATGGGACTCTATATTCCCGAAGTTTTAGGTTAGGTTCTCTTCATTTTGTTATATTAATTTACAAAGTGTGTACATATTATAATGAAATTTTCTATAGCGAAAATATGTTTGAACAAATCCAAGATTGTTCCCATCTTTTTTTTCACATCAGAAACATATTTAGATACACTGCCTCTCACGCCTTCCCAAAAAAAGATAGTTCTATATCTCCCGTTCTACAGAGCCGATTGACGAAATTCAAATTGCGATTTTCATGTCTCGAAGGCACGACTTCGGATATGTATTAGATTTATATATAGTATTGTCCTAACATAGGTATTTTGACACAAAACCGGACTTTTTATGAAAGAACACGCCAATTTTTTTCCATATTTCGATTCTACGACTCAAATTATCTGCAGGTATTAAATTTTGCAATTTTTGGTGAGAAATTTAAAAATTTATCTTGGCGGAATTTTTTTTCAGTTTGCGCTAAGAATAATTCACTCGGCGAACTTCTTAATTTATAGCAACCTAGTTTCTTTTCCTTTTTTTCATTATCCACAAGCCAAAAAAGTCATTCCCACTTTTAAATAATTTTAACAGAGTGCGTGAACCACATTTTCGTTATTATCGCTTATCATAAATACTCTAAATTTCAAAACGCGCCAAAATGTGAACTCACCTATATCTTAAAAAATTTTGAATGAAAAAACACTAACTTTCTGCAGGTATGCTTAGAAATACAGCTATTTTAAGATGATGGTAAAAATTTTATTGGTTATAATTCAAATGTTTTTTTCGAAAAATTTATAAAAATTATTTAAAAATATAAATTAAAAAAATAAATCACAAAAAATTGGCGAATTTTATTTGGAAATGAACGTAAATTTCGAAATATGAAAGAAAGAATCAAGTTAAGTTTAATGAAAAAGGAGATTGAAATATATGTACCAAATTCACTTAACACTGAGGAACTAAAATTTTGAAAGCTAATTTTTTAAAAACTACTCTCGCGATGTTTACAAAACTTGGCAGTTTGGTATCATTTGAGTCGTAGAATCGAAATATGGAAAAACATTGGCATGTCATTTCAGGAAAAGTTCGCTTTTGTGTCAAGATACCTATATTAAAATAATGGTATATATAAATCTAATATATATCCTAAGTTGCGCTTTCGAGACACGAAAAACGTAAGTTGAATTTCGTCAATCAGCCCAGTAGAACGAGAGATATAGAACTATTCCATTTTGTTCTTTCGCGCAGCGTAAGTTACAACGAACCTACTGGCACTTTTGTTTTTCTCGACCCGTTCTACTAAATACACTGACTACCAATAAGTATTTGGACACCTATGCAAATGACGATATCTGCACTCCTAAGGTATGTCACGGACTCCGCCGGTATATATCGTGTAGGAAACAGCATCGGCTTTAGTCGCATGCAAGATGCCTCGCAGTTCGGAGCTCTCTGATTTCGAGAAAGGTATAATTATCGGGTATCACAAATGTGGCCGATCCTTAAGGGACATATATAGGGATCTGAAGTACCCAAAATCGACAGTGGCCTATGTGGATTAACCCCTTAACTGCCGCGGAAAACGTACAGGATTCACTTTCCAGTGCCACCGTTTTTTACACAGGCGCGCGAAGTTATGCGATCTATTAGGGGAAAAATAAGTGCAAGTTTTGCTGTCTAAAACCTATTTACTTTCCCAAAATAAAGAATAAAAGAAAAAAAATAAAATATAAAATTTAATGGTTAGAGTAAAAGTATAATAAAAACGATATAATAAAAAAGATGTATAATAAAAAAGATCCTCAAAAAGGGAGTTTCGATCAATTTATTTTTAAACCAGTAAAGTCTAATGTCGGGTTTCAGTGTTATCCCTTGTAAAATCAGTATATCTAAATGGAAACCGTGGAGGCGGCATAGGCAGGTTTTTCATATCAAGTCGTACCCAACGTCGAGCATCTTTCGAAAAATAGTCACAATCCTCTTCATCTAACGTAATATCATATTCTGAGGTGTCCGATCCTGAAGATGACGAAAAGTAATTACCTATTTCACTGTCGTACATATTCGTGAAAAAGCACTTACTACAAACAGTAAACGAAAACGGAAGACACGCAATAAAAAATGTGTTTTACTTAAACGTAAACATGGACCAACAGCTGGGCAGTCATTACTTGCACCGTTTCAGAAACATCCCCCTCTCCATGTCTTTCCCCTTCTCTGAAATAGTATCCTCCTTCGCATACTCGTCAAGGTCGTGTGGTATTGCATTCGAAAGCTTTGCGAATAATATTACTGGTAGTAGCGCAAAGCAAATGATAGCATTTCGGAAGGGCGTATATATTCGGCTTGGGCAGCTAACGCTTCGGCTGAGCAAGGCGTATATATACGCCCGCGGCAGTTAAGGGGTTAAGAAGTGGAAGGTGAGCGGTGATTGTAGGAATGTGCCCCGAGTCGGCAGACCAACGAAACTGGGAGATAGAGACCGACGAGTGCTGTCCAGAGAAATTCGGAAGAACCGCACCCAGCCCATGGCCCTCATCCGCGAGGAGTTTCAACAGGCATTCGGGAGTATTGTTTCAATGAATACCATCCGTAAGGAAGCACATCTGCTTGGTTTTCATGGTCGTGCTACTGCCCATAAGCCTTTGATCACAAAGTCCAACCGCGCTGCTCGGTTAATGTGGTGCAAAGCACATCGAAATTGGACCGTAGTCCACTGAAAACGGGTTCTTTGGAGTGACGAATCAAGGTTTACCCTTTACCGTTCGGATGGCAGGGTCTGGGTCTACCTGGAGAACGTCTCCTGCCAGAATGCATTGTGCCAACAGTCAAGTTCGGCGGGAGGTGGAATTATGGTCTGGGGGTGTTTCTCCTGGTATGGGCTGGGACCCTTGGTCCCCATTCATGGTAAGCTCAACTCCGATGTCTACTGCACTATTTTGGATGACAATGTGCTTCCTACATTGTGACAGTTTTACGGGTCGGACCCCTGTTACTTTCAGGAAGACAATGCCAGTTGTCATGTTTCGACGTTAACCAAGGCTTGGTATGGTGCCAATGGAGTTCATCGAATGGACTGGCCTGACCAGAGTCCAGACCTGCACCCTATCGAGAACCTCTGGGACGCGTTGCATCACCGAATTCAGGGGTGCACTACCCGTGCAAAATCGGTGAAGGAACTTCTATGTCTTCTCCAAGCTGAGTGGAAGAAACTACCACTAGCTGTCATACAAAGACTTGTGGAAAGTATGCCCCGGAAGGTCCACGCTGTAATTACCTCTCGTGGAGGCTCTACCAACTATTGATTTTGAATAAAGTTAGTGTTTCTTTTCTATCACAGGTGTCCAAATACTTATTGGTAGTCAGTGTAGCATTCTCATTTTTGGTCTTAAAGGCAAGGCAAGAATAGAACTTTTTGTTATGTGTATAGTCTCCTTTTGTAGTTCTGTACCAAGCAAAGTGCTTTTAAGCAAGTAGAAAAGACAATCATGTTGTCTTATCTAATACGCTTATTTTAGGCACAGCGGGACCTTGTTACACTGGAGTTTATTTTTACTGTCGTAGCACATTCGACTTGCATGAAAGTAATATTTTAAGAAATTAGGAGCTGAATTAAACAAACACGTTTCAAACATCGTGGATTGCGCACCGGGGCTTCAGAACTTCATGTGACGAGATAGACGATTGGATGTATATTATTGGTTGAGTAAAACAGTTATCAGAGTAGATTTAATTTTGTATAAAATGTCTGTAGAGACGTTAGGTTATTTTAAAGCAGGAGCACGTGAAATTACACGTGAAAAATGTGCAATACCGTCGCTGGGACGCGAATCTGGACCTCTCGAATACGCGCCGAATGTGCTACCGTTACACCCCGAAGGCATGCAAAAAAAAGAGAGAAAAAATACCTTATATGTGTCGAACGAAATATTTTCATATTTATAATTTCATTAACATCTTTCCCCAAATTTTTACGTTCTAACAGACTACAGCGATTGAGTTAAAAATTATAGTACGACGCAAGTGTATTAACTGGCGTTTTTGTGTTGGAAATAAGTTTCGAAATCTGCCTCTCCGTAAACTGAAAAGAACAAAGATGGATATATTATAAAATGCAGTTGCTGTTTCTAATACGTATAAAGACAAAAGATTCTCCTTTTATGATTCTTATTCCAGAAACGTTTAGGTAGAAAAAAGCAGTTATTTGTTTCCTCATATCGGGAAATACAACTTCTGATGAATTGAAGTTAGAAGAAAAATCCGTCAATGACAGGAGACTGCTGTTGTTTCATCCATTATATTTACCATTATGACCGAATGTTAACGAAACTTATATAAAAAGATGTTATTCGGTTTTCACAGATCCTCTGTCATAAATAATTTGACGGCGAATGAAGATTGATTTAACTTAAAAAGTTCAAAGTATTGAAGCGATTAATATCTTAAGCGAATATATGCATCCAGAAGGAAACGAACTACTTAAAACGTAACATGTATGTAGTTTTCTGCATAAGGAGATAAACAAATGATTGCAAATTCAGAACAAAAGATTGTTTGGCACTTAATGTAAAATCCGTCGACCATTTTTGCCAGTTAAAGAAAAAATACCAAACTACGCGATTTTTCGCCAAAAATGGAAAAGTGTTCATCAAACACGCTGGGTTTGGTGTAACCTTGATTACACGTGTTTGTTATTATTCTTGAGTAAAGAGATTCTTGAGTTTCCTCACCCCCTCTATCAGCATTTTCGATTTAAAAAAAATTATATTTTGGGACTAAAGGACATAAAAGCATGCTGTTGAATATTTCCAATGTTATGGAATCTTACCAGCTTCAGACAAATGTTGTGTTAATGGACACGATATGGCGATATTATGGAAAAAATAATGGAAATTTTTAATGAAAATTTAAATATAAATAAATGATAATATAATAAATTTGAAAACAAAATAAGAATAGAACTTTTTTTTCTTGTATTTAGTGAATGGTTTTTTTTTTTTTGGTTTGGCGCAATTGGCGCCGTCTTTTGTGGTCAATGGGAGTTTCCGTAAGTACCGATCGTTTTATTAAGAAGTTAGGGCATGAAAAAGGTTACAAATTAATAAGCAGTATAGTCACCTCTGACAGCTATACAAGCCGAAACACGGAGGGGTTGGAATCAAATCAAGTAGACCACCTATGATCCCCCGCGGAAGATCATGCCATAATCTTTGCAACCGGGCACTTTAATTGACCAATATTCCGGGACCGCTGCAGTTTCCTTTCAAGCATGTCCAACATGTGCTCTATTGGCGAGAGGTCTGGTGACCAGGTAGACCACAGGAGTTTGAGTTCAGTCATATCATTGAATGCATTGTTGGGAGAGTCGCTCAGTATGTCCACGAGCATTGTCTTGCTGATAAATGGCACCTGGGCGACTTATAGCGTAGGCAGTACAACCGGCGTTAAAATCGCGTGCACCTAGTTGCGAGCCATACCAAAGAAATCTCTCTCCCCATTGTCAGACCTTGTGTAATCGCCGTATGCCGTTCGACAACAAATGAGGCCGGCTCCACACTTGTGTGCTTTGGTCATCAGCATCGACACTGAATCGGGATTCATCGCTGAAGATCACACGCCTCCAGTCGGTCACACTCCAACTTCCCGAGTTCGGCAAAACTCCAATCGTTACTGCCCATGATGTAGGGTCAGTAGTAGGCGTCTTAATAGACGTCGGCAACGTATACCAGCGTTGGTCAGTCGTCTTCGAATGGTATCCCTTGATATTACCGGATGCCTGGAAGGCAGTAAATGGGGTCGAATCGATGCTAGCAACGTTGTTGGTGCGGAAGTGGTCGCTCTTATGACTGCGCGATCCATTTGTATTTCTGGGACGCCTTGACCCTCCTCGACGGTAGACTATCTCTTTTGTGATACATTGTCGCCAATACCGAGCAACTACCATATCGCTCCTTTCGAGGTGGCGGCCAATATGTCTGTTCGACCAACCTGCTTCTCTGAGGCTTATTATATGCCCCTTCTCAAAGGCAGGCAACTGTTCGAACTGTCGTCAGTTACCTCTCACAGGCATCTCTAGTCACAACATCGTCCATCCAAGTTGACAGATTTGTTTGAATAGCCCTTCGGCACGAGCAATCATGCTTTTAATCTTTCCCAGCTACGCATCTCATATGCGTATAGCGTGATTACATTTGTCTCACTGGTGTAGAAATTTAAATCATTTGCATGTCGCTTACAGACTACATTCCTACATTTCGTGATTGTGGTTCTATTACTTCTCGGTGTACATATATACACTCACGTTTGTGAAAATTGCAACACCAAGAAGGAATCGTCATAATTGAATGCAATTTAATACACAGTTGAGTGGTAGTGGAACAAATAAATGATTAAATGTTCAAAGCAAACAAACAAGAGCAAGAGATCAGAAGTAGTATTTTGTGTGGCCACCACGCGCCGCAATAAGTGCTGCTACACGACGTGGCATGGAGTCAAACAAAGTTTGAATGTCTGACTGAGGAAGAGCATTCCATATCGTTTGTACGCGTACCCAAAGTTCGTCTGCAGACGCAACAGGACGAGGATCACGAGCAAGACGCCGACCAATGACATCCCACACATGTTCAATTGGCGACATATCCGGGGAACACGCAGGCCAAGGAAGAAGCTGTACCTGCTGCGCTGCAAAGAAGGATTTAACAATCCGAGCAGTATGAGGGCGGGCATTGTCCTGTTGAAATACAGCGCCTGGCAAGCTTTGAAGGAAGGGAACAGCTTCGGGCTGTAGAACTTCACGGATATACCGGTTGCTGTTCAGATTGCCCACAATTCGTAGCAATTGAGATCGTCTATGATATGCTATGGCGCCCCAGACCATAACTCCGGGTGTTCGTCCACTGTGGCGTTCGATAATGCACTCCGGAAGGTGGCGTTCACCGGCATAGCGTCTGACACGAATGCGGCCATCATGGTACCACAAATTAAAGCGGGATTCGTCAGAAAACACGACATGCTGCCAATCAGCACGCCAGTCTCTATGCTGATTGGCCCATTGTAGCCGCAGGCGGCGATGGTCGTGCGTTAGGGGGATCCTGTATAAAGGAGTCCGTGCGCGCAGTCCACACTGCAGCAGACGTCTACGAATTGATGAAGCACACAATGAAACACCTGTAGCTATTGACCACAGTGCTGCCAATTGTCTAGAGGAAGCTGTACGGTCCGTCCGCGCCATGCGGACCAGGTGTCTATCATCGCGAGCTGACGTCACATTTCGGGGTCCACTCCCGGATTTCCGAGTTGTCCGACACTCGTCCGTCCACTGCTTCCAAACGCGCATCACTGTGCTGCTGTTACGCTGCACACGAGAGGCTACTGCACGATACGACAATCCAGCTTCACGAAGGCCGATGATTCTCCCTCGTTCAAACTCTGTAAGTTGTTCAAATCTCGCTCTCTTTCGTCGACGAGGCATAAGTACAGATTGAGTTAACGTTTACCACTAGCAGATAACCACCGATAACCATACACGCCTCGCTACAGCCGTCTATTTATTCGGATCCATTAGCCGTTCAGAGGGCGCTGCTCAGCATACGCATGCGCTACGGATTTGCAATTCTAATCATTTGCATATCCTGAAAATTTCAGCTCACTCGCGTAAGTCCTTCATGGTGTTGCAATTTTCACAAACGTGAGTGTATATATATATATATGTGATAGAGTGTGTTATTTTAATTTGGAAGAATTAACGATATGAAGTTTCGAAGCAAATGGTTTTATCGGAATCTCTATCATACAGTTAGCGTTTTTTCGGCTTTGCGAGGTAAATTTTAGTCATTTTTGCAGTTAGGAGGAAAATGGTAAAATAAATACGTTTGACTCAGATCTTTAGAGTTACTTGAACAGCTATAGAATGTATGTGAATTTCTTCTGACACCATTTTTATTTTATTGAATGAATTACTGCATTTTAGAAGCTGCTCATAATTTTTACGCGACAACAACTTGATTGATTTAAGATCGTAACTTTCAAATGTACGTTTGCATTTATAACTAATAGCTACAGTCATACAATTGTTAAACTTAACTCTATTTTCCTTACAATTACATGCAGTATTTAAAACCTTAACTTAATACATGGCCGCCCAGAAGGCATAGTGGTTAGAGCCCGAGGTTTGAATCTCGGAGAAGGCATGCACTCTTGTAAATGTATGGTGCCTTTACAGCATGGGGACACTCTAAATACATGGCGAGCCGGAAATCCTTTCGTAGGGCTCCATGGTAGGGAAGAAGAGTTGGAAACCCTCGGACCTCCCTCCCTTTGGTGCTCTCCTTCAAAACGAGGGTGGAAGAAGACGTCCAACCTCCTTGAGGCTTTGGCAGCTGTTCTTCCATGGAATACATGCGCAAGACAACATGAAAAAAAATGAATACAGGACTGAAACATTCAATTTTCATACACGTTTACTTCCTTAATTATGCTTCTTTATAAGCCTGCTAAAAGGGAAGTATTTCTCCCTCTCTTTTAGCAGGCCTTCGTGGTGTAACGGCCAGTAAACTCGGCGCGTATTTCGAGAGGTCCGAGTCCCGGCGTGGGCATTGGTCATTTTTCACGCCTCTCAGCATTGAAATAACCTAATGTCTCTTCACTGCCCCAGGACTAAAAAGGCTGGTGGATGATGATTCGCCACCACCAGGATTTGGCGATTGAGTTCCCTAATCCCCAGTCGCTCTTTAAGAAAAGGGGGCGTATATAAGGTAGCCTTCTTAGCATGCCTTCGTGGTATAGTGGTCAACCCATTCGGCGCGTATTCAAGAGTTCCGTGGTTCGAGTCCCGGCGAGGGCATGGCTCATTTTTCATCTAATCCTGTTTAAAAAAATACCTAATGTCTCTACAGTGGCGCCCGAGCTAAAAATGTGGTGGATGATGATTCTCCACCACCAGGATTTGGCGACTGGGTCCTTTAATCCCCGGTCGCCTATTAAAAGGGGGGTATAGAAGGTATTTCTTACGCCTTCTGAGCGTGCATTCTAATTAAATAGTCGTAAAAGCTAAAGTTTCTTTCAATATTTCACATATATTAAATGTGGAAAAAATTGATCAGAAATCAATAACGCAAACAAGCGCACATTAATCTTTATATATATATATATTTCGTATAATTTACAAATTTTTCAATAACAAACTCTAAATTTGAAAGCGAACAGTAGTGACACTTTTGGCAATAAAGCATTTTTATATCTAACATTTGCGACTGTTGCCACTCGAACAAATGAGGGCGAAAATTAGCGTTTTTAGAGTTTTTAATTAATATCTCGGCTGATTCAAGTCGTACGAAGTTGGGAATGGTCGAAATGGTTTTCCACGAATTTTTGGAATCGGGAATAATGTGTTTAATGTTTGGCAATGCTTTTTTTTTTATTTCCTTGTAAAATTAGAAGTTTCTGATTAACAGACTCTAGGATTTGAAAGCGAACAGTGGCAACATTTATAGAAATAAAGCAGATTTTTATCTGCAGCTTTCAAGACTGTTACCACTCGGAAAAATGAGGGCGAAAATTAGCGTTTTCAGAGTTTTTAATTAATATCTCTGATTTTAGCTATTTTTTTTTTTTAGAAATGTGGACACGTCGATCCTTTCCAGAAAAAAACTGTAGAAAGTTTGGTGACGATAGCTGTAGTAGTGATTGAGTTAACACACAAATAGACATTCTTCATTATATATATAGAGAGAGATAAATGCTTTACCATCACCTTAAAGTAAATGCATTTCTAGGTGTGCCAGAAATATGTGAATTTATATATTGGCGTGAATTTCTATATTGTAAATAAAAATAATGAGATATTTCATTGCAGTGAAAAATGCTTTACTTGGCATCGTATCAAACTTATCTTCCCTCAGGAGTCAATTTTCTAAGAAAGTACATTAATCGATAAAAAATAGGTTTATCATGAAATTGCCAAGAAAAGCAATAAAACATTCCGATGACAGGTTATGAAGTTCAAGATGTAATGTAATGAGCATTTATTGGACAACGTTAACAAAAGATATTTCACTTTAGCTTTATGTTTAGTTTTATAATTATTTTATTTATTTGAGGAAATATACTTTTTTTAATGGCCGGGCGTTTCATTTAGCAGCCAGTAGCCGAGCAAATATACTTTGATGCTGTATTTTAGAATATGGGCATTATAATGCGTTTTTGATTAAAATATTTTCTTTGAGCTGTTATATTTTGTATAAAAATTAATTTAACAATCAACTTAACTAGACTGCATTGCTAATTAAAATATTAGTAAACTAGCCGCTATGCGGCCAGCCTTCGTCTGGCTTTTAAACGTACCGGAAAAATGCCTAAAAGACACACCTGGGACCTATGGCCGCGTAAGTTCTTCCCCCTTTTTTCTCTTTGTTAAGATTCCAACCCTCCTTTGTATACGGCCCTGATGTATCTCCAGAAAAACATATACATCTTGAATTTTTAGCAAATTAATTGCATGAGATGTGCATTAAACATTTGTTAAAGTATAATTTATATCCCCTTTCTTAAGCACCACCATGACAACATAAAAAATTATATAAAAATTCTACAATAAAATTAAAAATTTTTAAACATTTTCTTACTCGATAGTTTGAATGATCCTTTTTCTGAAATTTTGAAATGTTATGATACTTTTGGTAATCTTCTGAGAAAATGTGTCAGCAGTCACATCGCAACCATTAAACTTGTAAACTTTCAGCCATTTAACTTAAAGCCATTTAACTTAGTTATTTAACTTAAAGCCATTTAACTTGTAATTTAACTTGTAAACTATCATGCAAAACTTTTTATAATTAAAATTATACATAATTAAAACATAATATTACAATGAAATAAGCAATATCTCTCGATACAAATGTTAATTATCCTAATAAAGTAATTAAACAATTTACCGTTGCAAAAAGAAACAACTTTTTAATTTCTCGAACTTTTCAGTCTCTTAAAAACAGTAACATAAGAAATACGACGAAAAATTGTTGCCAAACCGAAATTTTTAAAAGAATGAAACTATTCAAAATGATGCAATTTCATCAAAAATCTATCGACAACAATAAGAAAGGAAAATTGTTGCCAAAACTGAATTTTAAAATATCTGACATGTGAGAACTGTGTTCGGAAGCTTCATTTAAAAAATTAAAACAAAATACAAATTATTATTATTTTTCCAAAATTCTTTTTTAAAAGGAGTGGAAAGGATTAAAGTTCAACGTGTCCAAAAATCAAAGAAAAATAAACGGCATATTTTTTAAAATCAGTTTTTTTTAAAAAAATTTCGCCGAAAAGGTGTTAAGCTCACCTTCCCAAATGAATTCGTATAATCGATTTATTGAAATACGAAATTTATTTTAAGTTCGTAAAATAGCTAAGTGTGTACGCTTCACGACGATGTAAAAATGAAATGTATAGAGTGAAATCTCGCTTTCCTGTAGCCCATTATGTCTCAAAATGACGCGATTTGGTCACAAAACATAAAATAAAAAAAATTCGAATTCGAATTTCGAAAAAATCGCTTTGAGGTGCACTGGCTCTTGTGTAGATACATCTATGTACCAAATTTCGTGGCTCTGGGTCTATTAGCTTACTCGCAATACGAACGAAAGACACACACACACAGACTCTTTGTTTTATTATATTTAGAGATTTATCTTTTAACGACAGATGCTAAAGTATGTGTTTGTGCAATTTTTTAAACATATTTATTTTTCTTGAGTTTATGTGACGGCAAAACGTATTTCAGTCTTTTTGCTATGGTTTTTAAAAGTTATCCTTTCCAAAGGATGTCAGCTATGCCGTAGTCAATCAAAAATTATCAATATTTTAGATTAAAAACAAAGTAAAAAAATCCGAAAGCTTTCAGATTTTATATAACGCCCAAAGCTGCGTTTTTCTAATTTTTTGTGTGTTACCTTTATTTATTAAATACCATATTTTTCTTATTTAAACCATAACATTCAGTTCAAGGGCAACATCGCAAAATATTTGAAAGAGCATATTTTTAAAATTTCTGATACATAGCTTCGCGTGCTGGAGATAAAAAAAAAAATTTGGGGGGGTACAGTGTTGCCATTGCTCGCTTTGAAATCGTCGAGTTTCTTCATAAAACTCATAAATGCTTTTCAAAATATGAAATCGATATTAAAACAAATTGCAAATTCTAAATGTGGGCTTCCAGATACAAATATTTGGGTGCAGACGTACGTTAATTAAAACTATATGTCCCTAGGTACCGTCGTTTTATCACAATGCGAGAAACATACATACATTTATGCAGATTCTTCATTATATAATTTCTTTAAATATAATACAGGGCTCTAATATTGGGTGGCAACAATTTGAAAAGTGAACGGACATTGATAATGATATGAAATCGATAATAAAACAAATTCCAAATTAGGGCTTTCAGATGCCCATATTCGGTGGACGATTACGTCATTCAAAATTGGATGGCTTTAGGTACCGTTGTTTTATCAGAATGCGAGAAGCAGACATTTATGCAGATCCTTCATTATTTAATTTCTTTAAATCTTATAATGCAGGTGGTTTGGCGGCAACAGTTTGAAAAGTGAACAGACATTTATAATAAACCGACGCAAAATTCCAAAAGGAAATTAATAGCCCCCTCTGGACTAAAAAAAGAAACGTGTTGTTTCATTATAAAAAGGCTTTTTATAATGAACTACACGCCACTTCAGTACTACACGCCACGTTGATTTCTTTCAAAGACAAATCCAGTACTCAAACGACTCAGTTCGGAACAGAAAACGGACAACTTTGTGAAGGGATAAGTAGCCGATCGTAGCCAAACGCACTTTGCAAGATAGTCATAACAATCAAGAAAGACAGGAGAATGTCTTTACGTAAATACTCGTGGACGCCATAGCATGACGTGTTTTGCAGTCGATCGGTCATATGCAATCATTATTAGTGAGTGTATAAAAGTCAAAACACGTGCAAACTACTCGATTCGAGATTGTAGAATCTTTATATGGGCTTTCAACGATGGATCTGTTTGAATTAAAAATGAGATAAGGTGTTCCTATAACACATTTCTCTTTCAATTGCGACGAAAATGTCTCTAAAATCAGAAACACGAATAGGCAAAGATAGTGAAACTGAACATACTTCCAAAGAAGCTTAATTAAATAGGGAATAGCAGCAGTTATCATGGAAACAACGTTTCATATTTTTATTCATGATAAACATATGAAAGAAACACGAAAGGGAGCATCGAGAGAATTTTTACACTCATGTCCATAAATTAAGGATAATTCGGAGTCACGCGGAAATGGAACTCTAAAATAAATATATCACCTGTAAAATCACTACACACATCTTCCAGAATCATATGCAAATTTCAGGAAGTAACCAGATGACACCGATGGTACGTCACAATGACGAGAGTGTAAGAGAGTGATATATAAGGAATACAGGCAAAGAAGTCAATTGTTCGCAGGCGCTTCTTTATAAGCATTTCAGTGAAATAACCGAATAGTTATGACACAAGGACGCATTTGGATGATTTGTTACGTGGTAGAATTATCGGCCGTCTGGAATGCGGTCGTACCCAACTGGAAGTATCAGACGAACTTGGAATTGCCCGGAGTGTCATCTCCAGGCTTTGGCAACCATTCCAAGATGATGGTAATGCGAGTAGACGCTACAATACAGGTCGCCCCAGAATTACAACGCCGAATGAGGACCGGTATTTGGCAGTTACTGCCAAAAGAAACAGGCGGAGCACAGCCTCAGACCTGTCTCGTCGGCTCTCTTCGGCCACTGGCACGACAAATTCAAGGCAGACCGTGTACAGACGCTTAGGGTCTATATGCTCGTAGACCTGTCAGATGCGTTCCACTTACTGCAACTCACTGTCGCCCGCGGTTAGCTTGGAGTAGGGAGCATGCATTGTGGACACCGCAACAGTGGGCTTTTGCGATGTTTTCCGACGAGTCCAGGTTTAGCTCGCAGTCTGATTCTCGCCGGACTTTCATATGGAGAGCTCCAACTACCCGTTACCACCAAGAAAACATCATTGAACGACAGCGTTACGTTGATGCAGGAGTGCTCGTTTGAGGTGGAATTATTCTGGGTTCCAGAACTGACCTGCATGTTCAAATTGGAACCATGACGAGCCAAATCTATCGGGACGTCATTCTGGAACAACACGTACGTTTATTTCGGGACGCCATGGGCGCACAATTTACGTTTATGGATGACGACGCCCGTCCTCACCGTGCAAATATCGTAAGCGAATGCCTTCATTCGGAGGATATCATCCGTATGGACTGGCCAGCATTCTCACCGGACTCGAATCCAGTAGAGTGCGTGTGGGACATGCTTGGCCGACGAGTTGCAGCCCATCAACCTCCTCCTAATTTCGGGACGCCATGGGCGCACAATTTACGTTTATGGATGACGACGCCCGTCCTCACCGTGCAAATATCGTAAGCGAATGCCTTCATTCGGAGGATATCATCCGTATGGACTGGCCAGCATTCTCACCGGACTCGAATCCAGTAGAGTGCGTGTGGGACATGCTTGGCCGACGAGTTGCAGCCCATCAACCTCCTCCTACATGTCTACCGGAACTTCGGGGAGCATTGCTTTTTGAGTGGTGTAATATCCCCCAAGATCAGATCGATAATTTGATACTCGGCATGCCTAGGCGTTGTACGGACTGTATTGCATCGTCTGGGAGACAGACAATGTATTAACAATCATACCAACCATGTAATATTGGCTTTTTGTAAATAGGTGTTTTTTTTAATTTGCTCCCGGGAGAAAATTTCACTATTTTTTTTAATAATATCAAACATATAGCACCTTTTTGTTTTTGCTCTTTACCTTATGTTTAATAAATAAGTTTTACAAATAAGTCAAATTTGTTTTGATTCTAACTCTTCCTTTGCCTGATTTTGCATTATCCTTAATTTATGGACATGAGTGTACATTCAACCACTATTGTTCCCGTTTTTGAATGATAATGCACGTCGTTTTTATATCCGCACTGTAATCGGAACCTAATGATCTCGATTCAATTTCACTTACATAAATATTATTTCGCTACATTTTCGTCTCATTTTCTGGTTTAAGAAAAAGCAAAATTTTACATTTTGTTCTTCCTTAAAAACAGCTCTTAGAATTCTGGAATAAAACAGTTCCTAGAACAGTTCTTAGAACAACAACGAGTTTAAACAGTTTTTAAAACTCTGCAATAAAAAATTTACAGCTACTGCCATACACATTATTGAATAGCAACTTTCGTACGGACTGGAGCTAACAGAAAATGACAACAGTGCTTTGTTTTGTGAGAACTGGCTGTTTCTTAATATCGCTGTTCAACAAAAGCAGAAAGGAAATATGGTAGCAATATCGAGAGGGAAGCCTAACTTACATACAATAGGTCTGACAATTGAGCTCTGCTCTGTTAGAGCAAAACTATTTTGCTCTAACAAATCCTTCTGTCCGCATTTCTGATTGGTTGACATCTCACTCCTGAGTACTGCTCAGAAAGCCTATGCGTTTTATCTTTCTAAGGATTACTAAGAATTTTTCAAGAACTTTACATATTGACAATCAAAATCGCTGAAACAACCTTGCATTTGGCGCACATTTATTAAAACACTCAATCGATTTCGAGGGCAGCTACAGGTCCCTCCTCATCAGGAGAACGAAATTTCTAGAAAGGAAAAGCAACCTCAGTAACGGCTTATTATACCCGCGGGTAGAACCCCGCGCGAGGAGGCAACGCCATCTATCGGCAAAAATAATAACCAAGAATTACATTACTAGACATTTAAAAGCGTTAGGAAGGACTGGATTGAACTTGAAATCCTTCACTAAACATGCTAAATCTTTGTGAATACGAAAAGCCTCAAGAAAATCCTGATCTGCAAAAGCTTCTTCCGTTGGTGAATTGGATTTTCTTGAGGCGTTTCATATGTTAAGATGTTCTCTCTCTGGCCTTTTATACCTTTCAATCGGCCGCGCGGGATAGTTCTAACATTTTCTGCTTCTCGAGATTTCTGAAAACCAATAAGAGGATGGAATTACGGTTACAGCTAACATAACAGTCAATTACATGTATTCAGTTTAAATATAAATTACGAGATATCTATTTATTAAATGTTACATGCACGTGCTCCTGTATTTTCACTTTTCCGGCGTAACTCGTGCTGCATTGCACGGGGAAGTAAAACAATTTTAATTGCAATTCTACTAAAAATATCTAACTAAATACCAAAAGCGTAACAGTATTCTTTTTTCTTATGCCTTTTTATATGATTTAAAATAAACGGCATCGTTCTTTTTTTTTTTTTTTTTTTTTTTTTTTTTTTGTACAAAAATATTTTTTTTTTTTTTGTTGGCTGGCAACAAAAATGCCAGTACCAATCTCACCAGCGTTTCGTACTGCTGGAAAATCTAAGATTTCTTGAATTCAAACGAGCGCTAGGATGTTACCAAGAATGTCAAGTATGTTACAGATAAATGCAGGTAGTTTTTTCAGATTATTGCTATATACGTTCATAATGTTTTCTCCTTGTTAAAATATTTGTAATGTCTCTAGTCAAACAAGCTGCCATCAGTTACATATCCGTCAAAGCGTGTTTTAAGAAACGGTTGCGATTATTAGGATTTCATTCAGTGGTCGTTGCATGTAGTATTATACGAAGAATCTCTTTTATCTTACGAATATCTTAAAGACGCATATCTTAAGAAACAAAGGCAGTTATTACGACTTCCCTCTACCTACTTTCATTCATTCATGCTCCTTTTTAAAGAGAAGATATTCGTTGCGTTCTACACGGATTCGTGGATTTGGAGTGATTAATAACAACACTTGATGAAGAATTAACGCACAGTTTATTCGTAAATATTACACAGGACAGCGTTACAGGACCGTCACAGTCGTCGAAAAATTACGCTGCTATCAGCCTAAAATGGGGAAGACAGCTTCACGGCAAAGCACTATAGCACGGCTCCCGACTCAAGCTAATCTCTGAATTCAAGACACTACTAATGTACTTAACATACTCCTCCCCTACTCTGCGTGCAACCAGGGTATATTTAGCTTTTGACCTGCCTTCGAGAACATTCTCGGGGAAAGCCGGTAAGAATTCGTTCTAGAATGTTCTTGTTCAATCTCGGCATATCGTCACTTTTGTCGCCAAATGGGCGATTTCGTGCCAAATCCGGCAACCATGCCTCTCCTTGCACTTTCTGGCAACCCTAAACCCGCTTTGCGGGGAAGCTACCTTACCGCAGCTGTTCATTTCCTAACAATATTTTACGTTTCTTTTTGAAAGACGCTGCGTGTGCCAACTTTTTTTTCTAAAAAGGTTGTAGAGACATTAGAATATTTCGAAGAGGGTGTCGTGAAAAATGAGCAATGCCCTCGCCGGGACTCGAAAAACGGACCCCTCGAATACTCGCTGTGCGTCTGATCGCTACACCAAGAAGGCATGCTAAGAAGGCGGGAGAAATTTCTTATACGGAATGCTTCTTTTTAAAGAGAAGGAGTATGAATGTTTCCATCTGTGAAATGGAAGGTCTGAGGTGAAATAATCACTTAAGTTTGAGTCAGATGTTGACATCGATAAGCTTAGCTAATACTAGCCAATAGTTGGAGAAAGAAGGCGCTTTGAGCCAGAGCGAAGCCTAAATCGTTGTTTCGGAACCTGTGACTTCCTAAGCTAAAGTGTTCATCACAATGTTTTGTGTATTTTCAATTTCGCGTTTAATTAATTTGCTTTTAATATATTGGAAGCTCTCATAGCCTATGGTGTAGATATATGACAAAAAAGTTCCTTTAGTGTCATCTTTTCCACGTGGGAATGACAACTGTTATTACCCTTACATAGTGAAATGAAAATAATACTTTCAAATAGCAGCTGCGCATATGTATTTGCGCAACTACAGGAAAATTAAACTAAATTAGAGCAACTTGCGAAGGACAGAAATAGCATCGCCCTTTTATTGAAAGTCATTCTTGCGCAGTAATTAGTTCCTCATTAGACCTGCTACCTTATCGAATACTCGTTAAGAAACCATTGCTGTGTTGTTGTAAATTAAGGATACAATCAATAAAAACAAACGGAGGAAAGATATAAACTGGTGGTCCTCTTAATGACCCAATTGTGGCACTACCATTAAAATTCGCGTGACTGCAACTATTTGCCAAACATCTCATTATGTTTTCGCAGAAACGCGGGCAACGAAGTGCATGAAATAAAAAATCTGATGTGTATATCACGACTTCCTTGTACGAAATATTAAATTATATGCATTTTGCATTTAATTTAAACTTACTGGATTGAATTCAGTCTACTTCGTCGATAGCGCATAAACTACAATAGAATAAATGCACTCTTTTAAGTTCACTATATTTATTTACCATAGTGATTCTGTGGCGCTAGGTTCACTTAAGAGTATTACATCTCATTCAATTTATAACACAGAATATACAAAAATTATGTATATCATCTGGAGAACTACTTAATCGTTGCCACATGTTCTATTGAATACTATAATAAATCTAAAACGATGGGTAAAAGAAATTGAACAAGCAAAAAAGAAAAAAAAATAGTTTTTCACAGACGATTTAGTATTTCTCATTCTATTAATTCAGTTCTTACTTCGCGACAAGGCAAAAACATATAAAAACTCAAAATATCTATATTAAAAATTACGAAGTTATTTTAAACACTTCTTTCCTCGAACAAATTCCAGAATGGAGTAAGCATGATTTAATTCGCAATAATAAAAGAAGGCGTTATCTTTGTTGCTGCGGAGCTTAGTTTCTCTAGATTGGCAACAAATCCACTATTCTGCAAAGCTTTAAATGTAAACAAATATGGCTGCCACGGTAAAAATGATTAGGCTTAGCTGAACTTAAAAATCTTTTAAATTGTTGATAGTTCTACAAATCTTGCACGCAGATTTACTATATAAAAAACTTAACCGGAAGATAGGAACACCATAATTCTATCATTTTTAAAGCAAAAAATGCCCAATTTACCAACATATAAGGATACATAAAATGAGCTCACTGAGCTGAATAACAGAGTGGATATATATATATGCATATATTATATACTTTTGGTGTGGTGGATTGCAACCAAAAAAGGAGGTGCACATCTACATATTATAGCAGTCCTATATACAAAATTTCAACGTTCTGAGTCTATTCGTTTTGAGTTTTGCGAGATACATACATACGTACGTACGTACAGATGCCACGAAAAAAATCTCTTCCGGCTTCTTTTTTAGTCAGTTTTAAAATTCGTTTTGAGAAAAAGAGTCCTTTATTTTGTCCTTACGTACGAATGTCACACAAAAACATCCTTAAATTACATTCGATAGCTGTCAAAGTGGATATTGTTTTTAAAATATGATGCCCGGAATTTTTCGCGATTACAATACTTTCTTTTTACTTCGTACAAGGAAAGCAACAAAATTACATAGGTAAGAAGTTCTTATATTATAATTTCTATACTCATGGTGAAGGTAACTGAAGGCACAGAAAATCGCTGTACGTCAAGGAAGTAAAAAACTGTGCAAAGATATTTTAGTGCGACGGAAAATTAAATTTTTCTGTATGAATTCCTATCTAGCCTTTGGTACTTTTTGTATTGATTCTGCAGTTAAAAGTATATCTGATTTTTGCCCGAAGTTATAGAAAGTTTGAAACTGGATACTGGAATGGCGTGTGGATGGCAGTAGCTTGTCTTTGAACATCGTACAGCTGAAATCATTTGCACAACTCACCCAAGACTACAGTTTCGACCGACTTAGACGATGGCATCGTGTTAAATGGTATATGAGGTATTATATCCCTCCTTCGGGTGCGCTTTCGTCGTGCAACGTTAAAACCCTCGACGGGTATTCGAGAGGTCCAGGGTTCGAGACCTGGCGAGGGCATTGCTCATTTTTCACGTCTGCTTCTTCAAAAGAAACCTAATGACTCTACAAGTATAAATTATTGGCGAAACGAGTACTTCGTTGAAGGTGATCCATCGCTGAAAATACTCAGGCGTGCGGCTGCAAAAACTCCAAACGAGTAAGCTACTACGAAACAAACTTAAAACTCTAAAAGATTAACCTAGCAATGAACTACGAAAATCTAAAAACAATCTAAAAAAATCTGAAAGGATTCAGATTTTAGATTACGTCCAAAGGGATCTTGCTTAATAATATGATAACTTGCCAAACGAAACAAAAATTAAACTAAACCCAATACGAACACAAAAACCAACCCAATATAATTCCAATAGTCAACCCAATACAATCCCATTAATCCATCCAGTACAGACCCAATAACCAACACAGTACAATTCCAAAAATTCTAATAGCCAACCCAATGCAACTTCAATTACCAACAAAGAAACATTAGCACTAAATTGAAAAGTGAATCGGACATTTTTGTGAAACGACGCAAAACGCCCAAAGGAAAGAAATAGTCCTTCGGGACTACATCCCTTTGGACTAAAAAACTCATTCAGCAAAGTTTTGACAGATTCTTTTTAATAACCACAAGTCACAAATACCTATCTTCCGAAGTAATTTTATAAACTCCGCTACAAATTTGAATATTCTATAGAGGTTTTTGGCTAGGTTTAGCGGTAATAGAATGCTACACCAATTGAGTGCAAATGCTGATAGTCATATAAGAGGCGGTATAGCAACTCAGCTGGTAAGGTGATCCATCATAAAGATGCTACAAATACACACTTTATTACAATTAGGACACTATTCGAAAAGACAGAAGCTTTCAGCTTTCATAAGAATGCTACTTTTAACTTGTAGAAAGTACCCTTCATATGATGTGGACAATCCTTATGCCGAAGCATATCTATGTAAGCAGGATTCTGGTTTTCTATACTGATTACCAAGCAAACTGATATTCTATATATCTGTAACGGAGCTGCGGCATAAAGATTATCAGCAGTACTGTTTTTTTATGAATGGCGGGCATTTGCCTATAACGGCATTGGCCACGACTAAGGCCAGAAGTGGTGACCGTTTTGTTGTGGAAGCACCTAATAGGCGGCCACCGCTACCTCCTATGAAGGGACAGACAATTTTACATCCATGCTTTCTCCGGGATTCGAACCCGGACCCTTCAGTATCGCAGTCAGGCTTTCCTAACCACTATACCGTCCGGCCGGCTATCAGGACTACTGTTTCTTCTAGTTGATTTTGCAAACATGCCTGGAATCCTGAGTAGGAACAGGGAACGTACTAAAAGCTATGTTAGTGCGTGTGTAGAAGATACAACAAAGATAAGAAGGGTTCAAATGACCCTTTATTTGCTGATCGATTTTACAAACACTCCCGAACTTCGGGATACAAAGATCAACCACTTGTGGTCTGAAAGTAAAAGAATATAAGACTACTAACTAACTAAAATTTAAATAAGAGTTAGCTTTTAATATTTTACAAAGATGACTAGCACTAACACTGGCCTTTTAAATGACTATGGCTGTAGTACGCAAACTGCGGAAAACTACAATACGTCTTTAACGTTCAACAGGATTAAAACCTCAAAGGCTGACAGTAACTGATGGCAAGCTCGCGTGAAGCCTCGTAGCAAGAGGGCTCTCTCTCTCTCTCTCCATCTGCTCTGCTCTTGGCAAAGAGTCACAACTTAAATACTTAAGCGTTAGCAAGTACAATTTGTATTGTTTCGTTATACGGGTTCGTGGATTTGAGAGTATCCGATGAAAACACGACGCAGAACAATAAAAAGCACAATTTATTTACAGGAATCACTATTTACAGCACAGTTCCAAAATTACCTTTAAAAGCGTCGAAAATCTACAATAAATACGCGGAAACAATCAGCCACACAGCTTCAGGCTGTAACTGTAAAGGTAGCTTCACGGCAACACTAGACTTCTAATGAACACCGTGGAACAATCACCAATCCACTGTCAAGCTATACTGTAAAGATAGCTTCACGGCAAAGCACTATCTCGATCGCTTTCCGTTCACCAAAACTCTCGCGTAGCAGCTACTCTCACAACTAATCACACTGCTCGCAACACTTCACAATACTTCACAATTCTTCGCAACTCGCTTGCTCTCAGAAACGCAAGGGCTTATATAGCTTTTCTTTAAGTTCGACATGTTTCGAGAAATATCTCGACAGGAAGTTATTCTAGAAGCTTCCCGATTGGACCATGGGATATCGCCAATTTGGTCGCCAAATGGGCGATAAAGTCGCCAATCTGGCAACCCTGCCATACACTATTTTATGGCAACCCTAGTGCTATGCCGGAAAGCTTACATACAGGCGCAACCGCCGAATTTTTCTCAACAGTATAAACATATTCACGCGTTAATTCCATCCAGAAGTGGAAAATAAGAGATGATAGTAAAGTTTTAAAATAAAATAAACGTTAGTTAAACTTAAGATCCATACAAGATAAGCGCATCTTCATAAAAGATGCTTTATTTCAAGGTCAAAAATTGATTTGCATGA
>KK119094.1:919342-936202 GCA_000611955.2 Stegodyphus mimosarum
ACCATTACGTCGGGGCACGTTTCAGAAAGGTTTATAAGGTCTAAGTTTTTGAAAAGTTGCCGAACAGCGTACAGATACCAGCAACCTATACAACGAGGAACAGTCATGCAAATGTTCCGATTTACACACTGCCCGACATAGAAAATGCAACACCATGAAGTTTCCGCTGTACAAATATATAAATTCCGAGGAATACGTAGCGGAACATGTCGTGCAAATAATGTAAGATGCAAGTTGGTCACATGATTATGGCGCGAGTTAAAAAGGAAGGAAACAGAAAACGAACAACGACAACCATCATTCTTAATAGTTTAACATATAATGGTGTCTTGCTTAACATACCTGGCAAAGCCCATTGCCGGGGTGGACGTAGAGAATTCCGCGAAGCTACTGGCTAGGATCTGTACCTAGGCAGTTTCGGCCACGGGGGTATACAAGTTATGAGCCTAGTGGTTCTGGAATCCCCGGAAAGGTCATTTATTGGCCGGCCCTGTGGTCTGGCACGTCTAAGAGCACAACGGCTCTAGTAGCCCGGTGTAGCGCCCCAGATTTGCTGGGAAAGACCCTCTGTGATGGGCAGCCCGAGCGATTGGTAGGTAGCAAATAGACGACCAATGGCATCCTGGGGAAATAAATCCAGGTGCGTTGGCGCCGAACCCCCAAGGTTCTGTGTCAATGGTTGAACCCCTGTCCCAGTTCGGAGGGGGGGAGGACCTTTAGCGCCATTTATTTAGGCGGAAAAGGGAAATGCTCATAAATTGATTGATTGATTGATACCTGGGAAAGTAGACGCAATGTAAGGTAGTTAAATTCTTGTCCTGTAACATTGCCTAAACTTGTGTTTTCTCAATCTTATGTACTACCCATATCTATGTCAGAATGAGACTTTGTTACCTCATTTATTACAGACACCCAAGAACAACCATTGTTGTTGTTATCTTGTCCATATCACATGGAACAATAGTTGCCAAAGCCGAGAGGTTGGACTTCTATTTTCCACCCCCATTTTTGACAGAGAGAACCCCGGGGGATCCGGGGTCCTCCCACCAATCGCTACGAGAGGACTTTCGGCTCCCCGCATATTTAGACTGCCACCATGCCGCACTGACACAACACATTTACAAACATCCATGTCTTCTCCGGGATTCGAACTCGAGCCCTTACCGTAGTAGGCTCCCCTAACCACTATACCGCCTGGGCGACTTAGACCGTTAGACCCAATCACTTCTGCTGGGACAATCTCGATCTGCTGGGGTGCTATATAAAACACTAAAAGACTTTCCTCGAGAAGGTCAGGAGAGTGGTCACCTCTGGTGGTGTTTAGTCACTATTTTCTGTTGCTTAGAGAATCTGGAATTTTGAGAAGTTCAACGTTCCAGAAGACACGTATGAATGAACAGATGCCTGACCGAGGACACTGTAGGCAATTCCGGCAACGGACGATATTGCGACGTTTCAAATTGTAAGCTTAAGTACGGCTGATTGGTCTTACCGTGGTATCGCCGCTGAAACGCACGTAGATGTATTCTCCACTGTGCATAGAGTTTGGTCTAGGTGGATTGGTGAAGGAAATTTAAACAGTCAAAGACCAGCTCCATCGAGACGTACTACAGATCGACGAATACGAAGAAAAATGGTGGCAGCCC
The DNA here is from genome assembly GCA_000611955.2 of Stegodyphus mimosarum. Lineage (NCBI taxonomy): Eukaryota > Metazoa > Arthropoda > Arachnida > Araneae > Eresidae > Stegodyphus > Stegodyphus mimosarum. Next base: position 920,989 of record KK119094.1, read on the forward strand.
CACAGTTGACTACGACGGACATTTTGGAGAATGTGTAGGGAGCCGTGGATATAATATTTGGGAGAACAGTTTCCCAACGTTTGGCTGATAGTAGTGAGAGTTATTAGAGGACAAACGCATAGACTTCTTTACATATATACCGGGTGATCAAAAAGTCAGTATAAATTTGAAAACTTAATAAATCACGGAATAATGTAGATAGAGAGGTAAAAATTGACACACATACTTTGAATTACATGGGGTTTTATTAGAAAAGCAATAATTAGAAAAGCAATAATCTAATCAGTAAAGCAATAATTAGCATATTACAAATTAAGACAAAGCAAAGATGATGTTCTTTACAGGAAATGCTCAATATGTTCAACATCATTCCTCAACAATAGCTGTAGTCGAGGAATAATGTTGCGAACAGCACTGTAAAGCATGTCCGGAGTTATGGTGAGGCATTGACGTCGGATGTTGTCTTTCAGCATCCCTTGAGATGTCGGTCGATCACGATACACTTGCGACTTCAGGTAACCCCAAAGCCAATAATCGCACGGACTGAGATCTGGGGACCTGGGAGGCCAAGCGTGGCGAAAGTGGCGGCTGAGCACACGATCATCACCAAACGACGTTCGCAAGAGATCTTTCACGCGTATAGCAATATGGGGTGGAGCGCCATCCTGCATAAAAATCGTACGTTCCAGCAGGTGTTTATCAGCCAGGCTGGGACGATACGATTCTGTAACATATCGGCGTACCTCTCACCCGTCACGGTAGCAGTTACAAAACCAGAATCACGCATTTCCTCGAAGAAAAAAGGCCCGACAACAGTAGATGTGGTAAATCCAACCCATACCGTGACTTTCCTCGTCGTGCAATGGAGTTTCCACGACAGTTCTAGGATTTTCGGTAGCCCAAATTCTGCAGTTGTGGGCATTGACAGACCCTTGGAGCGTGAAATGAGCTTCATCAGTCCACAACAGGTTACTCAACCAATCGTCATTTTCCGCCATCTTTTGAAACGCCCACACCGCAACAGCTTCACTAAAAGCTTCACTAAAAACGCCTTTTCAGGTAACGTCAACATGCTGCGACTGCTGGTGCATCTGATTCTATCTCTCATTACAGCTCCTTTTATACACGATTTTCATGCGCAATCACTGACGTTTTGCTGTCCAGCGCCATCTGTCGGACATTTTTTGAACTTTTTTTGGTTCTAATAAAACCCCATGTCATTCTAAGTATGTGTGTCAATTTTTACCTCTCTATCTACATTATTCCGTGATTTATTAAGTTTTCAAATTTATACTGACTTTTTGATCACCCTGTAGATAGATTTACGTCGTCAAACCCTTAAACGACAAAATAAAAATGTAACAATACTTTGAAAAATGATTTTGCAATGCTTTTGACATTAAGATTACTCATCTAGCGAAATGCGTAGCCACAATAGAGCAATAAAATATTAAAATGACATTCAGTTAAATTCACTTTTACCGCTACGTTATTTCAAGAAAGCAGAAAAGTTTAGCACTTTGGAAAATAGACCGGCATCTTTCACATCGAGATAAAATAATTTAAAACGAAGTCCTCTGTGTCTGTTCAACAAACAAACTCCAGAACTTGTCTAACAGTTTTAAACATGTATATAAATCTTTGACCGACTGTGAAACTTGGCTTACTTGTAAATCCTCCCTAAATAAATGTTACAGTCATATTTTAAATTATCATTCGGGGTGATCACAGTTCATGCTTTCTATTCAAATCTCGTGAGAATTTCCATTATTTAAATGCTCTTCTAAAGAGGAGACGTGTCTGAATAAATGCGAAAACAATGGCACTCGTTTAATCGGAGAACACTTTTGTGGAACATAAGAGATTAATATTCCAGATTATTATATAGTACAGAAAAGATCTTTCTACGTTTGCGATTTGTTTAATTTTGCAGTTTTATACCTATAGGAAATGTTTTACTCTCATTATTGATTAACTTGAGTATAACAGCTGTTAATTTTAAGGCTTTATAATATTTTAATTTTTTCAAGTGTTCGTAAGCGAGGGTGAAAATTACTGTAAAATACTTTATGTAACTCCCTTTATATAAATAAATGCCATGTTAGAAAATACTTTCTGTTGAAGCTGAATTCTTTAAGGCTGCAGATTGCTATAAAAACAAAAAATAATACAATTATTAGAATATCATTAATGTTAGATAATTGGTTTTGCTTGAGATATGCAGAAATGATTCGTACGTTTTTAAGCGATTTTGATTAACGAAATAAGCACACGTTACAAAGAATTTCTCCTGCCTTCTTAACATGCCTTCGTGGAATAATGGTCAGCACACTCGGTGCGTATTCGAGAGGTTCGAGTCCCGGCGAGGGCATCGCTCATTTTTCATGTCTCTCAGCATCAAAAATTCTAATGTCTCTACAGTGGCGTCCGAACTAAAAAAGGCGGTGGATGACGATTCTTCACCACCAGGATTTAGCGATTGGATCCCCTAATGCCCAGTCGGCCTTTAAAAGGAAGCGTATATAAGATATTTCTCCCTCCTTCTTAGCGTGTCTTTGTGGTGTAATGGTCAGCACACTCGGCGCCTATCCGAGAGGTCTGAGGTTCGAGTCCCGGCGAAGGTGTTGTTGATTTTTTACGTCTCCGGCATCGAAATAATCTAATATCTCTACAACTTAACAAAGCATAAAAAAATTGGTAACAATGCTTTTACACTGATTCGTAAATTATTATTTTATTTGCTTTCAGATATTTACAATGAATTTTAGATAGAAAAAAAATTAATTTTATGTAGAACGTTACATTTATACGAGTTCCGCAGAATAGACCAATATTTTCAACACAAATAGTATTTTCAATGCAAATGGGTTTGGTTTGATTTATTTAATTATGGCAAAGCACTCGCCGGATAAATCATCTGCCTAAGAGGAGAGATGCTTTCGTGGAGGACTTTCTCACAAAAACTGATTCGTACGCTTGTTACACGCAGGGAAAACGAAGTGAACGTCCATGCAGCCATCCCGTGAGCTTGGAATCGAACTACTAGCCTTAGAAACTTTACCGCTCCACCGCGGGTTAGCTCAATATTCGGAATAAAGAAATCTAAAACCAAGCTTAATAAGATTTGTATAAAACTAGCAGTGAGACGACAGTCTCTGACATTCAAATCATTCGTTCAACTAGGGAAAGTACCCGATGCCAGTTAAGTTAGATTCAGAGTAATGCATATAACAACAGAGAAAACGATATCACTGTAATCCTCCTCTGATAACGATGCAATAAATACGATTCATAGTCATACATTTTTCAGTCTCATACGATATGGAACCCACATAAAAAATTTGCATAGAAAAATAAGCTAATTCTCTCTCATTATATCGGCAACAATGGCACGCCGGTTTTAATGATTTTCGTCTTTCTAATCAAATAGTCGTAAAAGCTCAAGTTCAATTCAATATTTCACCTATTATACTCAATTTTTGTCGATTAAATGTGTCAAAAAGTTCATCATAGTTAATCAGAAATCAAAAGGCGAATAAACAAACAGACACACATTCTTCTTTATCCCTACAGATTTCGTAAAATTTACAAATTTTCCATTAACAGACTCTACGATTTAAAAGCGAGCAGTGGCAACACTTTTCACAGTAAAGCATTTCTATTTCCAACGCGTGAGACTGTTGCCACTCGGAAAAATGAATGCGAAAATTAGTGTTTTCAGAGTTTTTAATTAATATCTCGGCTGATTAAAGTCGTACTAAGACGGGAACAGTCGAAATGGCTTCCCACCAGTTTTTGGAATCGGGAATAATGTATTTTAATGTTTGGCAATGCTATTTTTATTTCATTTCAAAATTTATAAATTTTTATTAACGAACTCTAAGATTTGAAAGTGAACAGTGGCAACAACTTTCGAAATAAAGCAGATTTTCATCTCCAGCTTGCGAGCGTGTGGCCACTCGGAAAAATGAGGGCGAAAATGATCGTTCGTCCGAGTTTTTATTTAATATATTTGATTTTAGCTACTTTTTTTTGGAAATAAGTGGATGTCGGCGTTTCCCAGGATCCAGAAAGGAATCGTAGAAAGTTTGGTGACGATAGTTATGATAGTGACTGAGTTATTAGCGAACAAACGAACAGATTTTCTTCTATATGTATATACAGAGACTGTTCGTACATTTTTTAGACGATGTATATTGTATTCACAAAATTAAATTACATAAAATTCTTGTGTTTTAAATCTTCTATTTGATATCTCTTATTCCAAACTATCTTTCGACACCGAAATTTCCAGGGTAATAATGCCTTTTGAAGTGTCAGAAGAGGTATACTATCCCATTCCTCCCGAACAGCTTTAAAGAGTCCTGCTAGGGTTTTGGGACGACGTTTGGATAATGCGGTTTCTAAAAGTTCGAAAGCACAAAACTTCTTAGGTGACACATCGGGAGACTTAGTAGGGATATCAGTGAAGGGTATGGCCTCGATACCAGTTTTTTGTTCCATTTCTTTTAGGAAATTTACAGTGGATTTTGATGTGCGACTGCTAGCTTTGTCTCGATGGAGACTCACAGATGGATGGCGCTGTGGGTAAAGCGATGTTATTTCATTCAGAAGAATGGGCTATAATGTCGGTTCCTGATAGTACTTGGAGTTAATCTTGACATTTTTTTGCACTCTCTTTATTTTTAACTTGCCATTATAATGTCATTATAAGAAAAACCAGCACTTGAATCCCTTAGAAAAACTTTCTTTCGATTCTTTGAACTATGCACTTAAACTTTTTCTCCCCTTTTATGATAATAAAAAGCTCTTTTTTGTTACAATCATTTAAATACACCCATGCTTCATCTATTTTGACAATTGTTTTCCATTTTTCTTTGGATAAGTGTTTCTCATATAGAATTCTGCAGCGTGTCCCGCGTCGAGCGATATGCTTGGGAAGAAGACGATGCACATTGCGTTTTCCGCTTTCTTGATATTTAAATCAACGTTTATCATTTTGTTTACAGTGGACACCGAACATTTTAATGATTTTGCAACTGTCCTTTGACTAGGGGGATTTTCTTTTAACATTAACCAACGTACCTTTGCAATAGTCGAAGATGTCCGTTTTTTCCTCGAATACTTGTTTGGAATTTTTGTCCCACTTGAGGCTCCAATTTGACGTTTTTTTCCTTTCTTGTTGATGATATTACCTATCGATTCTTTAGATATCACAAAACCATGACTCTCACGTCGTTTTTGGATAACGGAGTAGGCGTATTTCTCTTCGGAAAGAGCGTCAATGTAGCCTTCGAACCACTGCTTTGTTAAATTCGCCATTTTGAATCAAAGCAAAACTTTCCAGCCACAGACGATGATTTTGACTTTTAAAAACATAGTACAATTGCAATTACGTTTTTCGCAGCAAACGACTTTTATTACCGCTTACCAAAATCGTCTAAAAAATGTGCGAACAGCCTCTGTAGATAGGCAATGATAGTGAATTATAACTTCATTACTAGCAACTTCAAAACGAATTTCCCTTTTGCTTTATCAAACCCATTTGTTTTAAAAATTCATGATATATCCATGACCTGCTGAAATATTTCATATATCCAAAGAATGAAACGAAACATCTTTAAAAATTTTTTCTCTCCAGCTATTCAGGTTTTCTCAAAAAGAGTGAGAAAAAAGTAAGGCTTTCAAAACCTATCACTAAATGCTCAATTATTCATAGACGGAAAGCGACCTTTTATGTTTCTTAATACAATTCTTCTACGTGTCTACCAACATTTAGTTACTTTCTTTCAGTTAACGCTACACTTCACAAGCAGATAAGATAGATTTACCATTCGAGTTAGACTGGAAAGATTCTCCTTTCTCAAAGAATTGAATAGCAAATGTCTGCGGGATACATTTCAATCACTAGCCCACAGGTGTTCACGTTAGGCAATTATCTACGATGCTTACAAAGCAATTTCTACCATTTTCCTTCCAGGCTTGTTCAATCAATTTGATTTGACAGACGTTTATTTACAGGATTTTTACTTCCTCGTACAAAGTAAAGGAAGTATTGTAACATCGAAAACGTTCGGGTATCCTATTTCAACGAACATTTTCATTTTGACGCTCTCGAATCCATTTGAACGATGTTTTTGCTTGACGTTTATACGTACGGACAGAATAAAGGATTCTTTTTCCCAAAACGGATTTCAAAATAATTCGAATTGGATTCCGAAGAGATATTTTCATGACATCTGCATTGTTTGTAGTCTGAATTGTACGTGGCGTAAGAGCGAGAAAAATGATGCTTAATAATGAAGCTAGCAGGCGTGAGTGCAATAGCACACTGGTAGAGTGCGAGCACGGTGAGAGTGTAAAAGACCATAACAAATCCTTTTGGGTGTTCATTAAAATCTGAATTGTTTAGCTTTTTACTTTCTTGTACGAAGTAAAATTTTAAGTATGAGAAAAATTTCGGGTATCCTATTTCAAAGACCGCTATCGAATGAAATTTAACGATATTTTTGCATGACATCTGTACGTAAGACAAAATAAAGAACTCCTTTTCCCCCAAAAAATTATAAACGTGATTTAAAATGGATTTTGAAGAGATTTTTTTGTGGCATCTGTACGTATGTATGTATGTATGTATCTGGCATAACACAAAAACGATTTGCCTCAGAACGTTGCAATTTTGTATATAGGACTGCTATAACATGTAGATGTGCACCTCCTATTTTGGTTGCATTTGGCTGCACCAAAACTATATAACTACATGTATCTATATATCCACTCTATTACTCGGCTCAGTGAGCTCAGTTTCTTTATTCTTATGTGTTCGTAAATTGTGCCTTTTTTGCTTTAAAAATGATTTAAAATTTCTTATCATCCGGTTAAGGTTTTTTGCCTTTAGTTAACCTGTATGTTACAGCTGTAGAATTGTTTAACAATTTAAAAGTTGTTTATGTACGGCTAAGGCTAATTTTGTTGGTCATAGCAGCCATATTTGTTTAAATTTGAAACTTAGCAGAATAGTCGATTTGTTGCCAATCTGGAGAAACTAAGCTTCGCAAAACAAAGATTACACCTTCTTTTAGTCTTGCGAATAAAATCATGCTTAATCCATTCTGTTTATTCGAGGAAATAAGTGTTTAAGATTTCCTTCGTAATTTTTACTATAGATATTTTGAGTTTTTATGTATTTTTGCCTTGTCGCGAAGTCAGAACTGAATTAATTGAATGAGAAATACTGAATCGTCTGTGAAAAACTTTTTTTTTGTGTGTGTGTTTCTTCAATTTCTTTTACACATAGTTTTAAATTTATTATAGTATTTGAATAGAACATGTGGCAACGATTAAATACGTCTTCACATGATACACGTTTTTAAAATGAATGAGATACAACGCTGTTAACTGAATCTAGGGCCAGATTGTCTCTATGGTAAACAAATAGAGTGAATTTTAAAGAGTGCATTTATTCTGTTGTGGTTTATGCGCTATCGACGAAGTAGATTTAATTTAATCCAATAAGTTTAAATGAAGTGCAAGAAAAAAATGCGTATAATCTAATTTTCCGTACAAGGAAGTTATGTGGTGTATACATCAGTTTATTATTTTTTTTTTTTGATGATATGGCTAACTAGCGCGAATTAAAATCCATTAAATTTATAATATAACAAAGAAATAAATTTTAAGGACATTTTGTAGCATTGCTATATTTATTAAAACATTACTTTTAATTCCATATATTATATGTATTTTGACAGCATATTTTTTAATTATCTTACACTTACGTTGGTATCATTCCTTCAGTCTGCAGGACTGTTTTTAAAGATATTTCAAACATCATTTGTTTTCTTACGTGTTACTTTAAATACTTTAATTTCACTAACCTTGCTCTAGGTCGTAATTTTGCCAGTTCTGATACAGAAAGTAACATGTTAGAAGAAGTGAATTAAATGAAATTAAACGTAATAGGAAAGTTCAGGCAATGAAGTCCATAAAATTAGAAAATACAACCTAATAAAATTTAACGAGGAAATCCTGCAACATAAATAAGTAAAAGAAATAATTAAAAACAATTCACGTAAAGTCGTATAAACATAAATAGCTCCGAGAGTAACGAAGATCTTGGATTTAGAGCTAAGGAACAAAGCCACAGAGTTAGGCGAGTTTTCAAATTTACGAACCAAAGATTTATCATTCGGGGGAAAAAAATTCTGATGCAGATGATGCGGCAAGGCAAAAATGCATAAAATCTCAAATCATCTTCATTAGAAACTGTGTAAAACATAAAACACGAAATACGGATAAAAAATGCAGTTTTTACAGTTGAAATTAGAGTTTTTATGCACAAACAACGTTTTTCTGTCAAAATACTGATGTTAGAATGATACTACATATAAATCTAATATATCCAAAGTCGCGCTTTCGAGACAGGAAAAACGCAATTTGAATTTCGTCAATCGGCGCAGTAGAATGGGAGATACAGAACTGACCCCCCTTTTTTTTGCGCAGTGTAGCTTTTCACTACGAGAAACTCTACTGCAGATTTCTGGTAAAGCGAAGTCCAACGGTATAAGACATCGTACCTTGCAATTATGGATGTGTCGGGCACGCTTTAAGTTAGAGAGTTGATTCATTCCCTACCGTTTTGATAGTTTATAAAAACTCTTTTCGTGCGTTTTCTGTGTGTAGATCACCAGAATTTAAAACCCCGGTTTGATCTGAGGCGGCCCTGTGATATCTATTATATTAGAAGATGCTTTAACATTGCACAGAATTCATAGCCCGCATTTAATTAGCCTTCGTGAGCATTTAGACGTCTCCAGTAATCTTTGAATACCTCATACACTCCCTAATCCAATGATTAACTCCGTTCATATTGACGTAACGTTCAGGGACTTGGGTACTTGGACTACGTCAACGTGCAGGACATGGATACATCATGTGGGACATTTAAGGCCGCACTTATATCATTCTGCACCCTTAACCGTCTGAAGGGAATCACGGGGAAGTTGAAGTTACATAACTCCTGAACTAAGCCAAATCAACTATAAGACCCGCTGATATTTTTCCTTTTTGTAATTTCCCGAATATGATGTGTAGCATTGCCCTTCCGTTGAGACGTGACAGAGCCCACGTATTCGTGAAAAAATACGTTACCAGATTTGTTGGCCTTTATAGACAACTACAGCTACTATCAAAAGCAACTATGAAAACCTTATATGCGTGTAACATACGTTAATTCACGGAAATTTTAACGAACAAATCATTTATAGTAACACATTATCAGTATTAACTAATATAATAATTAATAATTTCTAATTATAAAAGGTTAGATTTGGTTTTGGTTTAGTTTATTTAATTACGGCAAAGCCTCGAGGGCTACCTGCCTAAGGAGAGGGATGTCTTCGTGGAGCACTTTGTAAAGGAAACTGCCTCGTATACACGTGAAACATAGGGAAAACCACGAAAACGCCCTTGCAGCCGGCCTGTTCGCGGGATTCAAACCTCGGACCGAACTACCAGTGTTCAGCGACTTTACCACTCGGCCCTATAAAAAGGTTAGGAAGTTTCAGTTTAATACACATGCAAAAGACAGAGCAAGGGAGAAACACCGCATTTTTTATAGCATAAGGCTTTGTGTAGGTTGAAGCGAGTTCAGAACTTAAAATCGCATATTTCATAAAATTGTTGTTGTCTATAGAGGCAAGATTGCGCCTGTCGTTAGCAAAAGCCTCGGATGTCATAGAGGTGACAGTTCTGCCCCCCCCCAATTTTGAAGGAAAGCACCCGAAGGGGGGACGGCTCCAAAGGTCTCCCCCCCTCTTCCCTTACGAACAATCTCTCGAGAGGAACTTCGTCTCGCGGTATATTTGTGCGCCCTATGCCGCACAGATACTATGTTTTTACAAACGTCCATCCTTTCTCCGGGATTCGAACGCAGGCTCATCGGTATCGTAGACAAAATCACCAAACAAAATCCTGGTGGAACAGCTTTTATAAAATTACATTGCATAAGTAATTAACCGTCGATCCGATTCGCATTCCGTATTTATGTTCACAGCGGAAGTAATATCGAGCCCTTTAGGGCTATTATACAGGGTGTTTCTAAATGAATATCGGGGTTTTAGCGCTTTGTAGTATTTATTACGTAAAACTTAAAATCATAATTGATACGTGAAATGAAAGGGCAACTCAAACAGTTCTGTTTGTCGGTACGCGCGTGGGCCAGAAAGCGCCAGTACCAATTATGGCGACTAGTGAACAGAAAGCTTTTTGTGTACTGCGGTTTGCAAAGACCGAGTCTGTAGTTACCGTGCAAAGTGAGTTCCGGATTAAGTTCAGATGTGGTAATAACACACGTGATAATAACGTCCGTAGATGGTACTATGACTTTGAAAATACCGGTTGCCTTTGCAAAGGTCTTTGTTTTTCTTTGCAAAGGTACTGTTTGTCTACCATAAGAATAGCTCCCGCCACAGTGCCTCGCGGGTGGCGGTCACTATAGCAACAGGGCTAGTATATTTCAAATAGGGCGAACCAAGGATTGCCAATTCATCTTTAAATGGGCCAGGATGATAAACGAGAAATAAATCTTCAAGACAACCCTACGGAAAATGGGTCAAGGCTCGTTTTTATGGCGCCAGGAATCAGCTACGCTCAAGCAGCGCGGCCACAGGTCAATCAAGTCGAAAATGAGAAGGTTCTAGAACCTTCATCTACCCCTAACTCAGCCGTGGTTGAGAATCCTCTATGCATAAGTTCTTCTACCAACAAAGACAATTTCTCAGAGTTATCTGAATTACTGAATGTTATGAAAGAGGCGCAGAATATCATAGGCCCCCAGATTGGGAAAATAATTCAAATCTACAAACGTAAATTACCCGAACTTAGAAAATGCACACACTTATTAGATGAGATGCAAGTACTTCCCCTCACATTAAACGAAATATCCCAGCTCCCTAGTAACAAATAAATATCATGTGTGTGATCAATTTATTATGCCATTTATTTCCCTAATTAACAATTATTCCATTAGTTAACAATTATTCCAGTAATTATATTCCGCCCCTTTTCCCCATCCTGACAATTTTACTGCATCACAACCTACGACTACATTTTTCTGTGACCTCTCCTTTACTGTTACTGGCTTATTAATATTAATATTTTCTTATCTCATCGCTAGGATTTGTCCATCTCATATTTATGCCATGATCAACCCTTCGAAACCCTACACAATCGAAAATCGTGTAAAGTGTATACTGGGATAGCGCTAATCGCGCGGGAGCCCGAATGCGACTCATGGAAATGAACGCCTGAGCCGACTAACTGGCGAGAGCTTTTCTTATGATAGACTGTACAGGACGACCAAGGGTTAGTAAAGAGAGCGTTGAGCGAGTGAGAGATTGGTGCTTTTCCATTTCATGTATTAATTACAAATTTAAGTTTTACGTAATAAACACTACAAAGCGTTAAATTCCCGACATTCATTTAGAAACACCCTGTATTTGATCCGATAACAGTTCTTTCTGTCTTGGTGTGGATTCTCTAACTTATAGGTATTTGCAACAGTGCCAAAAATTGTTTTGGGTTTTCGTTAACGGTAAAGCTAACTCAACGGGTACGCCCGCCAATATAACCCTTAAAAAACACTCACATGGGTGTTACAAAGTAAGCAAAACGGAAACAATTGAGTTTAGGTTAGGTTACTCAATCATGGCAAAGCACACGATGGCTATCTGCCTAAGGGGAGGGATGCCTTCGTGGAGGACTTTCTAAGGGAAACTGGCTCGTATACACGTTACACATGGGGAAAACCACGAAAACGCCCATACAGCCAACTCGTTCGCGGGATTCGAACCTCGGTCCGAACTACCAGTGTTCAGCGTCTTTACCGCTCGGTCGCTGGTAGGCCGGAAACAATTGAATACGTGCTCATTTCTACGAAACCAGCGCCAGTCAAAGTCTAAGTTTGGTTGGTGGAATTCCTGCCACATAACCTATAAGTTTTATCGCGCGGCAAACTCATGGTCCATGAAGTCTGAGGTGGTTTAATTTTAAAAAAGCGGCTAAAAATATTTAAAGATCATAAATGAAATTTGCGAAATTATGAAACAAGCAAATTCCTACGCCAAAGAAAAAAAGTTGTAAGTAAGGAATGTTTCGCATGATAAATATTGTTCGAACTATGTATTAAAGGTATGAACAGATTTTGTCTACATTGGTTACTCCGCTTTAGTGTCAGTTAGATGGTCTAGCGAATTCATAGAATAGGAAAGGTTCCTTTAGGCGTTGGATGGACGGACATAAACGCCTTGGGTAAGAGAATCAGACATGGATTAATGATAACACTTTTGACTTCACAGCATTCTGACACATAATGTATTGTCGTTAAGATCCTAGAGGAGTAGCGGGTGCCAAAACAAAAACAATTTTCCTGTCTGAGTCCAAAATTTATGAATCATGGGGCATTCTATTATATTTTCGGAACTTCTAGATACCTCCAAAGGACAAAAGAATTAGTGGATTTTGTGAGCTTTAAGAAAATCCTTTTTCGTAAGTTTCGGCGTTTTGCCGCTATTGTTTCGTTGTTCACTGAATTTCTGAAGTATCTTTATTATTGAAAATCAAAGTTCGATTTTTATTTCATTATTTTCCATTAATATTTCAAAAAAAAGTATCAATTAAAAAAAAATCTCACTAACTCGAAAACAGTGGGATGCTCCTTAATAAAACTAAATTATCATCTTTTTTACTTCTTTGTGCGAAGTAAAGAAAGAACTGATAAGAAGTACAGAAACCACGAAAAATTCCGGGTTTCATATTTCAATGAAAATATCCATTCTAACAGCTATTGAATGCAATTTCACGATATTTTTGCGTGACATCTGCACGTAAGAACAGGATAACGGTTGCTTTTTTCTTAACTGTGGAAGAACGCAATTTGAATTTTGTCCATCGGCCCAGTAGAACGGAAGATATAGAACAGTTCCTTTTTAGTCCAAAGGGGCTTTGACCCTTAAGGACTATTGTTTTCGTTTTGCGATTTGGAGTCGGAAACATTAAAAGTCTGTATCACTTTTCAAACTGTTGCCACAAAATATTGCAGCCCTGTATTATATTTAAAGAAATTAAATAATGAAGAATGTGCATCAATGTATGTATGTTACTCGCATTGTGATAAAACGACGGTACCTAAAGCCATCGAATTTTGAATGCCGTCATCCTGCTGCAAATATAGGCATCTGGAAGCCCAAATTTGAAATTTGGAATTTGTTTTATGAACGATTTCATATTTTGTAAAAGTTTAACGAATGTTTGATGAACAAACTCGAGGATTTCGAAGCGGACCATCACAACGTCGTACAGAAAAAAACATTTTTATCTGCAGCGCGTGAGACTGTGTGTGGGAAATTCTAAAGATAGGTTCAGTTTAAAATTATTTTGCGATATTGTTCTTTAACTGAATTTTATGGTTTAAAGGCGAAGAACATGATATTCAATAAATAAAAGTTGTCAGGACTGAGTGTTCGGTACATACTCTTGGCGAACATATTCGTGAGGAAGTTGAAGTCCTGATCTTGAACAGGGAGCTGAATGCAGCTATGTTCTGTGGTAGAATACTGTGGTTAAGTGGTAGAATAACTACAAGTAAGGAGGATTTAAAATCCTCTTTTATTAAACCACAATTATGTACAGCCACTTCCCAACTCGGGAGGGATAACAGAAAATAATGACCGCACTAGTGTCTAAACTGAGCAATCAAATAACTTAAACTAAGGTTGAGTAGAAATTAAGTAGTCGTTGCGCACAGAGCTATAAACGCGAGGTTGGCCTCTAAATGATCAATGGTGCGCAGCAAGATTTAGGTAATACTAAAGCACTTAGATTATTTCAATCAGTAATAGCGTAACAGCGCTATGGCTTAGAGTTTAAATGCTAGCTAGTCAGGCGAACGTCGAACAGAGCAGCAGTGATCTGAGACTAAAAGCTTTCTCACTCCGAGAAGTTCCTCGCTAACCTTAAATACCAAACTTGGCTCCACTTCAAATTAGCATAAAGTTGAAATGCGCGCTCATTCTAACGGGAAGTTGAAATAAGAAATCATAGGAAAGGGGAAATTAAAATAAAACTTTGTTAGTTTAAACTAAAACCTTACAAAGTAACATACAAAATGTTTAGAAAACTCCCCTTTGGACGTAATTTAAAATCTGAAACCTTTGAGACTTTCTTTTTTTTAACGTTTTAAATATTTCAAGATTTCCTACAAACTTTATGTTATTGAATTAATAGCAAGGAACGAATGTTAGCGAGATTTTTTTTTATGCGCAGTGTACATTAAAAGTCTATGTGCATGCACTGTGTTATGTCAAGTAATTATCAGTAACGACGGTTTTATTTAGTCTTTTCGTCAACGAATTTATACAACATTCTTAGTCTAAACTACGAAGTTTTGTGGTTCAAAACTATCAGCGTCATGTGCTCTCAAATAACATTATAGTTGATTTATAGGTGAGAATCTTCGGCATTAAGTCTATCGTTTAGGAATCAAAATGCAGTTTAACTCAAATGATTGTTTATGATCTTCAAATTTAAAAAAAAAATTCTTTTTGTGGATGACTCAGACAAATATTGTTTATTTGTAAATTGTTCTAAAACGCTTTGTTTGGAAAATATCATATAAAAGTATAACAGGCTTTTTACTGATAAAGTTCTGAATTGATAAGAAATTGATATGTTTGTGTATAAAAAAATATTCCCACATCACTAGGCTGAGGCAGTACTAGATGTTTGGGCGATACAATAGTTCGATTCCATTTTTCGGATTGAATGGAAGATAGAGAGAACTATGTGTTCTCTGTTTTAAATTAAGACATTTTAGTACACATTTTAAGCTATTTAATAGACATTTTGCTTTATCATTTAGATTTTAGCCCATTTAATTCCTCACATCTTAATAAATATAAAAGTAAAATACTATTGATAGTAAAATTATTGATAAATATTTCCGTGGGAACATATTTGGTAATCCTGAAATTTAACTCAAACTTATGCTTTGATAATACGTTCAACGAGTGTTTCTGTCATTTTAGATAGCATTCTTCTAAATAACAGCAATAAAAATATAGAATTCCACTCTTTTTGATAACACAAACGGATGAGAACTCCAATGAAGAAGCTTTTCGCTATGCCTTGGAAATTAAAAAAGAGATTTGGAAAGAGT
>KK119095.1:9506-27330 GCA_000611955.2 Stegodyphus mimosarum
ATAATATACGTGTTTGTATAACAAATCCTGTCTTCTGATAGACATGGTGCACATTTTTAGGTGGCAACAAACTATTTTATGATTCCATCTAATCTTGCTCATCAAAACACGGAAGCAGAAAATACTCTAAGCCTAAATACTATCTTGATCGTGCTCTGATATAAGACGGGATTAAAGAGATACCTTCCGTATCATTTTACGCAAAATAGCATACAGAATAAATATTATTCAGTACTATTTTATCAAATTTTAAAAGTAATTATAAAATAGAATCAACACAGTTAGTTATTCTCCGTGTTTTTATGTCTTTGATTATGTTGCACTTGTTCAAACATTTGTGCTAAATTATCGTGAAACTTAGAAAAATAAAAAAGAAATCTGAAAGTATATTAAACCTAAAGCGGCGATTTTTTTTCCGTTTACACAGACATACACGTTTCGAGAGCATCTGGGCCAATGTCCCTTTGGGCTAAAATAATTTAAAAACATCATATCTTTAAAATTTCCGATTCACAGTCTCGCGCGCTGAAGACTTGCAGATTAACTTTATATTATGTACATAAATACGAAAATAATTCGAGTAAACAAATAAATTTTTTTTTTAAATTTAAATAATAAAAAAAATCTAAAAGCTTTCAGATTTCCTATTACGTCCAAATTGTCCTTTTCTAACGTTTAGCATGTTACCTTTATTTATTTAACATCATGTTCTTCGCACTTAAACCATAAAATTCAATTCAACAGCAATATCACAAAATAATTTAAAAAGAGCATATTTTTAGAATTTCCTAAACTTAGACTCACGCGCTGGAGATAAAAACGTTTTTTTTTTTTCGTACAGTGTTTCCTTGCACGCTTTGAAATCGTTGAATTTGTTAACCAAAAATTCGTTAAAGTTTTACAAAATATGAAACAGACAATGAAACAAAGTCCAAATTCGAGCTTCCAAGTGCCCATATTCGGGTGGAGACGTACGCTATTCAAAATTTGATGACTCTAGTTACCGATGTTTTATCACAGTGCGAGAAAAATACATACATTTATGCAGATTCTTCATTATTTAATTTCTTTAAATATAATACAGGGCAAGAATGCTTAATGGCAACAATTTGAAAAATGATTCAGACTTTTAAAGTTTTCGACGCAAAATGCCAAAACGAAATCAATAGCCCTTCTGGGCTAACGCCTCTTGGGAAAAAAAAAAAAAAAACTTTTTGTCTTTTAAAATTTAGAATTTGAAGTTAAGTGGAACCAATCACAGTGACTTACAGTTATTATAATTAACGATGTTGTACCTGAAAGACGAACATATACACATCAAAGGTTTTTTAAGAGTTAAAAAAATGTGAGAAATAACAAAGCTTTACAGCAGCAAATAAGAAAATGTAATACAATTAAATTAAAAAAAAACACAAATATATTTCTGTGCATGGAATTTCGATTGTTATCGGATAATAAATTGAGTATTGGTTATATTCACCCATAATACGATGGAAACGCTTCCTTTCTAAGGCATTCGCAATCCAGAAGGAGGAGAGCCATCAGAATTCAATACTGACACAATTTCAGAAATGTTATTTTTTAAAAAATAAATCAGTTTTTATACGATATAACATATATACAGAACGAATACGTAAATGAATAATAAAAATCTATTATACTCTTTTCTACAATTTTAGCGCTTGGTATTTTGTGAGGTAGGCACAGAATAAAATATTCTGCGAAAACGAAAATCGAAAATTCCGTCCATCTCTTCCGTTGCTCTTTTCCCCTCAGGAAGGGAAGAACAAGAACTCACCTCCACGTGTTGGGGGTGGAAAAAAAATTGAATTACATATTCTTCTCACGATTCCATCCTGAATTCCTAATCAGTAATCGCATATATTCTTGAAAGTATTTGGATAAAGAAATATTCTTTGACGTAATCCAATAAAAAGGAATAAAAAAAAAATAGAGGCGTAAGCAGTTCTTGCAGCTTCAAAATGCTGCCATTTTTGTCTTCTCACATATGGACAAAGTTCAGTGACAAAAATATCAGTGATATGGATTTCAGTCCGGATAAATTTTTGTTTTGTTCTGACAATCCTTTATTAACTTTAATACAGTCAAGCACCGAAAATCCGCCGACTTGAAATCCGCCAACTCTTGAAATCCGCATTGCCTCTCAAAATATAAACATTGAATTTATAGGTTCCAGAAACCGCAGAATGGAGAATGAAGTATCGAAGAAAAAATATTTATCCAATAATGACGTCATAATTGCCGAATAATAATGATTCTGTGTTAGTGGCAGAAAAAAAATCTTAGCCCAGAAGAGATTTTTAGTATGGATGATGTGTTCAGATGAGCCAACACTGGCATTGCAGATAACCGATGATGAAATTATTGGCTCTGTTTTGAACTCGCCACAGCAAGAAAACGATTCTGACACCGATAATAAATTTGATATGAATGAGAAAATAACTTAACTTTTATAAGGGTTTGGATCATGATGAAAAATACCTAAAATATTTAGAACAACAGAGCTATGTCAGAGACTATGAGATTATAACCCTGTAAAATTTACAAAAAAAAAAGCTTACTCTGGAGTACCTAAAGTTTTAAAACAAACCTCTATCAGAAAAATGTTTGAAACAAGTAAAAAAAAAAATATGCTTTATTAGTATCACTTATTTTTACACGTCTCTATTCTATATGTCCTTAATGCTTTAAAATATTCCTGTAATCACTAATATATATAATAATTTAATGCATATAATAAAATAATGTAATAATGTATATTATTGTGCATAATAATTTAAGTAAATATACCTAATATGCCTTATTTATTTTGCACTTTTAGTCTAATATTATGATTTGGCTTTTCTGTCCTGAAATCCTAAAATCCGCACAACCTCTGGTCCCAAGCATTGCGGATTTCTCGACTTCTACTGCACCTAATAAAGACGAAGAGAAGGGCGACAAATTTAACTTTAAAATTAGACGAAGCGCAATATTGTGTTGATGTTGCTTCATGGAAAAGCTTTACACCTGTGGTTCTCAACATTTTTTACCCCGTGCACCTCTTTCATCATTACTAGACGATCATTCGGTGCGTCTTTTAAAAAACTCAAATAAATAAATAATAATTAAAAAAAAATCTGAAAGCTTTCAGATTTTATATTACGCCCAAACCGGCGTTTTTTCATTTACAGACACATACACGTTTTAAGAGATTTGGGCTAACGTTACATCAAGCTAAAAATATTTAAAAGCAACATATATTTAGAATTTCCGATAGACAGCTTCGCGAGCTGGGGATAAAAATGTTTTATTCCTTACAGTGTTGCCATGCTTGCTTTGAAATTATTAAGTTTTTTAATCAAAAATTCGTTATTACAAAATATGAAATAGAGAATAAAAGAAATTCCAAATTCGGGCTTCTATTCTGCCCATGTTCGGGTGAAGAATTACGTTATTCAAAATTTGACGGCTCTAGGTACCGCCGTTGTTTCACAATGCCAGAAACATGCAATATATTCATGCAGATTCTGCATTATTTAATTTCTTTAAATATAGTACAGACGATAATATTTGGTGGCAGTAATTGAAAAGTGATTCGGACATTTAAAGTGATTCGATGCAAATCGCCGTTTCGAAACTAATAGCCCTTCTGGGCTAAAAACATGCATTTATTTAAATTTCGATTATCTTTTAATGCGTTTATTTTTGTATCTTGTTTCATAAATTGAACAAGTATAGAAAATATTTATAAATAGCAAAACATGAATAAAAATAGCTTTTTAGGTTCAAGAGCTGGAACTAAATACTTCACAGGTAAATAAAAATGTTGACAGCATTCCCCCTCCTCCTGAAATTATGAAATTCTACACTAGTTGAGAACACCTGCTCTATACATTTCGAAGGAAACTGACCTTTTGTCCTTTAAAGAATAAGAACATTTTGCACCACTTTAGTGAAATATACATTTACCGTCTATGGATCAAATTTGTCTTTTCCCCTGGCACTAAAAAATTCGCACCTCTGCTCTCCTCCACCCTCCTGGTGATCAAAATGGATTCGACTAAACAATGATGCATCATGGACAATAATTTGAACTGAGTTATCCCTAACTGTACAGCAGCAATAAGGTAATGTTTAATGCTGATTATTTATGTTATCATAAATACTGATCATTTTCAAAATGGGTGCCTGGTTTCCAGGACAGGATTCAATATATATATATATATATTGAATCCTGTCCTATATACATATAACATCCTATCCAATCATACATATCCTATCATCATAATCCTGTTTTATCATATATATATATATATATATATATATGTATGCATATGTGCAATTAATTAAATATTGTTTAATTAAAATTATACAAGATTCGGTTTGATAATTATTCTCTTTTATGATTTAACTGCAAGTAATATAATTTTTTCTCACTATAAAATTCAAAGAGGAATGCTACTTCTCTAGTGGTTAACTAAAGATCAAATGTTAATTTCATGGGGGGGGGAGGAAGAAGAGAGAAAGAAAAAGGAAAAATATACCTCCCCCCCCAAAAAAAATCTGAAAGGTTTCAGATTTTAAATTACGTCTAAAGAGGAGTTTTTTTAACATTTTGTGCGTTACCTTTATTTATTAAATACCATGTTCTTCGCACTTAAACCATTAAATTCAGTTAAAGAACAATATCGCAAAATAATTTTAAAATGAGCATATCTTTAGAATTTCCGATACACAGTCTCGCGCACTGGAGATAATCCCCCCCCCGTACAATGTTGCCAATGCTTGCTTTGAAATCGTTGAGTTTGTTAATCAAGAATTCGTTAAAGTTTACAAAATATGAAATCGATCATAAAACAAATTCCGAATTTCAAATTTGGGCTTCCAGATGCCCATATTCGGAGGATGATTACATTATTCAAAATTTGATGGCTCTAGGTACCGTTGTTTTACCACAGTGAGAGAAACATACACACATTTATGCTGATTCTTCATTATTTAATATTTATAGGGCGGTAATATTTGGTGGCAACTGCCTGAAAAGTGAAACAACGCTTGTAGTGCATCAAAGCAAAATGCCAAAACGAAATTAATAGTCCTTCTGGGCAAATTTGCCCCTTTGGACTAAAAAGAAAAAAGAAAAGAAAAATAAATCATAGTACCATTTGTAAAACGATAACTTCACATTTCAGAATAAACACATACTTAATTAATAATTTAATTTTTATTAAACGTTATCCGATAACGTCTACGATAAAATAAATAAACAAATTATTTTTATTTCATAAGGCTTATTATTCTCAATAAATTATATTTATTATTCTTTAAAAGTTTTCCTCGGCTGAAAAGAAAAATTAAGTGTGGTATGGACAAAACAAATAAGAACCACGAAATTTTGAAAATAAAAGTTGGAAATGAACAGAAATGGGTCTGTTCTGCATAATGACAACTTCAGGTTTTCGCCCGTCTTAACTGCGACCGTTGTCAGACGTCAGAATCGAAATAAGATGAAAACGGAGAACACGTGCATGGGGCCCCAAGAAGGGGAGTAGTCAGCCGGGGAGTTCGCCCCTCTTCCCAACCCTCCTGAAGATAACACAACTTTACTCCCTCTGTTTTCGTGGGGTGAATCCAGGGGAAACGAAACGGGGTCGAAACTACGCAGACGATGCGGTGACACTGAGGAAAAAAAAAAAAAAAAAAAAAATGCTTTAAAAAAGTCCAAATTGTAGATAACGCTATGTGTGTTTGCGTTGTGTCAGAAGGAGTTTTGCCATATAGGGTTGCAAAAGCTTACATCAAAAGCTCTATATTTTTGCGAAATATAATATGGAGTTTATAAGATTGCATAAAAAAATTAAAATCACGCTCATTTTGCTCAGGTTTGAAAGTGATGGCATTCTGCTTCAAAGAGCAGCCTTCATAAAGGTATAGAAACTTTTATGCCGAGACACTACCACGCAAGTAATATTATCGTTTGCTTTGCTAACACTATCAAACTAAAACTTTACTTTATCGTAGCACTCGAACGGATCTTTCATTCAATCATATTTAATTTTTTCATCTCGGAAACATTCTTTTATACTTTTCAATTGGAAAAACTTCTACATTGTATTATTTTTAACATTGTCGTCTGAATGCAATTCATCTTAACATATATTAATATATATATATATATATATACACACACACCTAAAGCACTGCCTGTTAATCTCTCTGACATACGATGACTACATGATAAGTTTTAAAACTAATTTATAGCTAAATATATCTTTATGTTTTTTAGTTAATAAACAACAATTATTTTGACTTGAGGAATACAGTTTGAAGACCACTGCTTATTCAACTATTACTCAACGGACCGTAGTGTCAGATGGAAGAATACATCGGTAAAACGAACTGTAAATGATGTTTTTAAGCATTTTATAAAATGTACAAAATAACTACTGTATTTTATTACATTGCAGTGAATCAGGTACAGGTTTAAACTATTGATCTGTGAAAATGTAAGTGGTAACATTTTGCTTACCCATATATTTGTATTTTCCAATTTCACTAACATTTTGTTCAAATAAACGTGAGAAACTTAGAATAATAGTGATAGTCGCCTTCACAGAAAATGAAATTCTAAAAACTCTATACTAATAATTACTTTCTAATTTCTAAATAAAATTTTGTACGAGTCATGCTACATATGACATTTGAAGTAGTATCTTTTAAGAATTCAATAATGCTCAAACGTCCATAAAAATTATTAACTGATTGCAGTACAAACTAAATGTGTTTCAAGTTACATCACTTAGATACGTTATTTAAAAAATTTGATATGTACACCACATGACTTCCTTGTACGAATGTTAAATTATAGGCATTTTGCATTTCATTTACATTTATTGGATAGAATTAAACCTACTTCTACGATAGCGCATAAACCACAATAGAATAAATGCACTCCTTAATTCACTGCATTTGTTTACCATAGCGAGACTCTGGCGCTAGGTTCACTTAACAGCGTTACATCTCATTCATTTTATAACTCAGAATGCACAAAAATTATGTATATCATCTGAAGAATTATCTAATCATTGCCACATGTTCTATTCAATAACTATGATGAATCTAAAACGATGTATAACAGAAATTAAACAAAGAAACAAGGAAAAAAAAAGAAAGAAACAGTTTTTCACAGACGATTCAGTATTCCTTATTCAATTAATTCAGACCTCACTTCGCGACAAGGCAAAAATACATAAAAACTCAAAATATCTATATTAAAAATTACGAAGTAAATCCTAAACACTTATTTCGTCGAATAAATTCCGCCGCACTTAAACAACTTTTAAATTATTGATAATTCTACAATTATAACATGCATGTTAACTAAAAGCATAAAATCCTTAACCGGAAGATAAGAACACCATAATTCAATCATTTTTAAAGCAAAAAATTCACAATTTACAAACACTGAGCTCACTGAGCCGAGTAATAGAGTGATATACTATATATACATATATTTATATACTTTTGGTATAAACCAAAATAGGAGGTGCACATCCACATGTTATAGCAGTCATATATACAAAATTTCAACATTCTGAGGCTATTCGTTTTTGAGTTATGCGAGATACATACATACGTACGTACGTATGCGATGCCTCGAAAAAATCTCTTCAGAATCCATTTTAAATCAGTTTTAGAATTTTTTTGGGGAAAAAAGCGTTCTTTAATCTGGCCTTACGTTCAGATATCACGCAAAAACATCGTTAAATTGCATTCGATAACGGTCAAAATGGATATTTTCGTTGAAATATGATGATACCCGAAATTTTTCGCGATTACAATATTTCCTTTTTACTTCGTACAAGGAAGTAAAAATTAAGTAAGAAAGGAGAACATTTATTCCTTAAAAGCGCACAATTAGTTTAAGCTAATGAATATTTTTAAAACAAGCAATAATGACAGAAAGATAACATAAGTGGTATTAGTGGGAGACACTCTGGAGAATTTGGCTATTTGCCAAGCCGCGTTAAGATGAACTAAAGTGCGACAGTTTTTTTCGCGCATTGACAACTGTCAACTCGCGTGGATAATAAATATATGGCACGGTAATGTAACAGTCCAAAATTTTTTAGGAAGACGTTCGCTTAAATTCATCTTGTAAAATTTGCTTAGGACTTTTTGTTCTTATATCTAGGCACAATTTCAGACTAACACCATATTATTTAAAAAAAAAAAAAAATACATCCCCAAACTATACACCTACCATTGTGAACAGAAAATGCTAGATATAAACTAAACTCGCAGACGCATCCAAAAGCTAAGTGAACTCCCACAGTTCACTTATTAAAGTGGTATCTTGTAAATGGTATCTCTGATGATAACCACTTACCTCACTAAGATGATATTTTTTTAAAGTTACCAGTATTTCTGAGAACATAAACATTTCTAGTGAATATTGCCACCTCCACAGAAAACCAAAATCATGTGGAACCCTGGGTCACTGAATACGCCCAGATCAATTATTTTAGTTCTACTTTCAGTCTGCAAATTATTTTCTTTTTAGTTGTTGCCTTCTGACAGACAGACAAAGTCGAGATATGTCTTGTTTTGCATCCGCGAAGTATTTCTGTCCACAAGACGAATCAAGTTTAGGTGAGAAGGAAAGGCAAATCGAAAAATGGCAGTTTTGTTTAAGATAAATATAATTTCGTAGTATATGATATGGAATTTTTAAAATCATGTAAAGAAGTGGGGCTAAAAAGAATAATAAGGCTTAGACTATATAAAAATAATAATAATTACGGGCCTACGTAAGATAGCGAAGATGAAAGAGAAGCGTGAAGTAACTTAACCATGAATATGCCTTAATGAAAAATGCGTCAAATATTGGAGAAGTCCATGTGATTTGACAGTCACACAAGCAAAGTAGACAGATGGCTTGTTTTGCACCCACTAGGTCTTTCTGCTCGCAGGACGAAAAATCAAGTGCGAAGGAAAGACAGCGGGCAATTTCGCATTTCAAAGGAAAAAATCACATAGTTTAATCGTACAAATGGTTACGGTTACATAATGACCTCCCCCGTCTCCTAGAATCGTTTCTACGAATACGACTGGTTAAATAAAGATTTTTCGTCAAAGACAGCTGGAAACACACAAAACAAATATATTATTATATCATGCATAATTTGTATAACATCAACAGTTATGCATGGTATTGTGTATATACAATATCATGCATAATTTGTGTATATACAATATCATGCATAATTTGTGTAACTGCAACTTATTCTTCCCTCATTTAACAGCAGCTTTAACGGTCAGCTGGTCAAGCAGCTAGTGATACATAAAGATAGGATAGATAAATTTACTTAAACACGTGCGAATTAAGCGAAATTTGTGAATGCTTCAATTAAATCGAATAACTAATTTTTAAATAAATTATAAAAGTAATTATCAAAAATATGACATTTCTTCGGTTTCACTGAATTATTACTTCTCAGAGCACTATAAATACAAAAATTTTATTTTTAAGAGCTGATTTAAATCGATATATATATTCGTTTTGTATAAAAGAACTTACGGTTTATATGTATATATTTATATGTATGTATAAAATACATTATTTTAGGATCAAAACTTTAAAAAAATTAATAATAGTAATTTACTAGTAACTAATTTTAGCCACTAGTAACATAGAATTTAATCATGCAACATTTAAATAAAACCATATCTCTATTTTCATTGAAAAATTCAGCTTAGGAATTGTCAGAAAAACTAATTCCCGCACCTTAAATAGACAGACGATGATATTTGAATTTACAAATTACATATTCATTCTTTACATAAGGTTGAATGCAAGAATTTTGCATTGGAAACAGTATGTCTAAAATTATTTAAAAACATTAAATAAATCATTTCTAGGTTTTTTTTTAACTAATTAAAAATAAATGTATGCACACAAATTACGATACGCTGTCGAATTATGCCAATTTTGAACACGATAGTATATATAGAAATACGCGTTATTTATTGTACGATTTGTTAATACATGATTTTCAGACTACATCCATCATAAAATATATTTCATAATGCAATTTTAGAGGCTAAAGACTCAGTGTGCGGTATAGCATACATGAATGAAAGAAAAATATCGTTTGCTTCCTTGCAAAGATGCCAGAATTTAAAATATAAAAATTTAACGCTATCAGTCGCGCCAAATAAACACGCATGACAATTAGCCTAAAATCTTTAAACTAACTACTTACCAACTCAACTCACGCCCAACAGTTGCTGACACGCGAAACTGGTTGGAATTGCAATAAAAACTTCGCTAATGCACTAGATAATTTAGTTCTTGCACATCGTTCCGGAGAATTCACAGGTGGAGGTATAATCGGAAATATTTACAAAATTTCAAATCTAAATCCAAACGGCAACGTGATAAAAAATCAATCACAGATCCCTTCAGAAACATGCGCGCAAGATAGATTCTTTCCACTTTTTTCCCGAGCAGCGGTGTTTGTGTGTGAGCTGCTGGTTTCTCAAGGTTGCTATAACAACGACGCCAACTCTTTCACGCCAAAAGGTCGCCAAGTTTAGTAAAAAAATTTTTTGTTTTGTTTTTATCTGCTCCCGCTGTAAAGTTTTTTTTTTTTTTAGTCTTATGTACTCTCATCTTTAAATTAAACTATAATTTTTTTAACTAGTTTACTTCAGAAGCACAATTTAATTGTGCATTTTATATTAATTTATTTCAATGTATAATATTAAAATAGTTTTTTATTTTTTTAGCAGTGGATATTTTTTTCTCTTAAGTATCTGGACTCGTGATGCTATTTGCATTCAAATTATTCCGTTTTTATACATTTAGAGAAAGCTAACAGAAGCAATTTTTAAATTCAGGAATTTATTCAAATTTTGAGTAATGTAAGCAAATAATCAGTAACGTATACATAATGTATCAAGAGCTACGAAATTTGGAATGAAATTAAGCACTCCGAGCTCTTCAAGAAGGCTTTTTTGTTTTCATAATGTGAATTTAGTGTCCCAGCAAAACAGGCTGCCACTTTATGTATGGCAAATGCCGTAACTTTGCATAGCAACCGCCTCTTCTAAGATCACCGATGAAAGTGACCAGTTTTCTTGACAGGATAAACAAACATCATTCCAAAGCATGACTTCTGTGACTCGGGCATTGTAGGTTGACGTTTTAAACATTACTGTATTCACTGCAAGCTTCATGAACAAATGAACTAATGAAAACAAAGCACTGTTACGTCTTGAATAATTAAGTCTTTCGTTATTAAATAAATTTGAAAGTCTTCAATCGGCTTAAATTCGAGAAGGAAAATGTCATAAAAATTTTCTTTTAAGCGTTAGAATTGAAGTTTTCGTTTTAAATAATACATGATTTTTATATGTTTAGTTATCTTTAGTTTCTGGAAATTAATTCTTAAACTAAGAAGCATGGCAGCACTCTAGAAATTAGTTATTTCCCAGATTCGTGAAAGATGAAAGATCTTATATTTCAGGCAATGGCAGCACTTGCCAACTTACACCAGTTATAAATATCGTGACTGTGTGCCGTATAGAAGTGACATTAAGGATTTATAATGATTCATTTAAAAACTGCAATCATTTGAAGGTTGGCTTTCCAGTAATTTTATATTTCATGAATATTTTCCTTCACTAAGTTTTTTGGAAACAAAAAATATCAGATATTTGTAGATTGAAATCTATGGACTAACCGAATCTTCCCCGTTAAATTTTAAAAAACGTTAAGTGAATGATTATCCTTCTCTATTCCATATCTAACATGAATGGGTATTTTTTCCCACCAAATATATATATTTTATAAATTTCATTGATTATTTTATTTTCCCATTCCTCCAGATATAATTCAAAAGCGTTTCTCTGTTGATAATTTTTTCGCTGCTCCGTGACAAATATCGAGGAATTTTAAACTATAACTAGTAAAACTATTATAACCAGTATTTATTATTGATTATTTAATAAATTTATAAATGATTGAATTATATTATTTATTTAATTATTATTTGATTCATTGAATTATCAATTATTATTTATTAAATTACTTAATTTGTTAGATTATTATGAAATTATAAATTCTTCGTGAATTTTAAATGTTTGATGAATAATTTTTGTACTCATTTACTTTTATTTCAGGCTCGTTTTCCAAGCTTTTGCTTCAATTTGCTTTTAATTTGCGCTTTTCTTTTAGATTGTTTACCTCTCTTTGTTGATATGAATTTTACATATTTTTACTTTCTTTAAAAACATAATAAATAGACAAATAAAAATGACTCTAGAGCGATTAGCTGCCAAATCATGGCAACCCAAACCTACAAAGAACTGTTGATAATGGCTCGCTCGTCTCTCCGCCAATCGG
Organism: Stegodyphus mimosarum; assembly: GCA_000611955.2. NCBI lineage: Eukaryota > Metazoa > Arthropoda > Arachnida > Araneae > Eresidae > Stegodyphus > Stegodyphus mimosarum. The sequence continues at coordinate 21,919 of KK119095.1, forward strand.
CGTACCCGTAGCACGTGTTGAGGAGATTTCTTTACTAGAGCTGATCGGCCATTGCCTCGGTCGCAAAATTGACGGGGGGAAGAGAGGGTTTTCACTGCCCATGGGTAGGGGCAAGTATCTCGCGACGAAAGATCAGGAGTTTTGTTATGGTCACCTGCAAGGTCAGTGGGGCAACGAGGAGATGGAGTAGAATTTTGGAAACGGGACGGTTGGACAAGTGGAAAATGACTGTGGGGGTGAGGAACAAATTTTCCACAGAGAAAGAAAAATCGTGTAGATTTGAAATCATGATTGCGAAATGGTGTTTGCATCCCTGAAAATGTGGCTAGTTTCTTAGGAAAGCTGTTTGTCATCTGAGAGGCAATTAGGCTGAAGATAAAACTCAAGATTCATATCGGCGAAAAATGAGTTTATCTTCAAAGATAAGTTTGCCGAGTATTCTACTAAAATAAAAACATATAATTTTTTCGTGGTACAACCTGAGGTCGGACTGAGCACTATAAAATTAATAAGAGTTTTTAAAATTATGGCCTTATTCATTTGAATAATAAGTTTAATATATTTTTAGAATATCGAATATAAGTTTAAAAAATTTTTGCTTAAAAAATTCAGCCGAATTTTAATAACGCTGTACCAAATAAGACAAAGATATAAATAACCAAAATTAATTCGGCTGTATATTATATATATATACATATGTACTGCTAAATGTGCGAATAATTGGTCTTCTAACTTAGCTAGGCCTATTAGAAGCTGAAAGTGAGAGCCAATTCAACGTCAGAGCTTCCATTAAAAAAAAGGAGTCAAAGCACTGCAGAAGAAAGAACAATATTGGCTCTAACAGTTTTTTTCTCCTTTTCAGTTTCTTAACTTTTAGGCACGCGTATAATTTGGCGACAGCATGTAAGTTTTACTTTGTTTTTAGTTGTGGTAGTTCACCAGCGACCGACGTAAAGTCGCTCAACGCTGGTATTTTTCGTATTTCGCCTGATGTACTGGTTGCATGGGTGCTTTCGTAGTTTTCCTCATGTGTAACATGTATACAAGACAGTTTCCCTTAGAAAATCCTCCACGCAGGCATCCCTCTCTTTAGGCAGATAGCCCTCTAGTGTTTTGTCATTATCAAATAAACCAACCAAACCATTCTCGAGTAACTACAATATTTATTTGTCTTCAGAAAATTCATTCCAACTATAGAGTTAAAGATGCTCAGACAAAGAAAGGTTACACTTTCTGCTAGTTTTTAATTAAAAGTTATTATTTTTACTGAGCAATACTATGGGTGAAACTAAAGTTGATATTATAAACAAGATGGGTGACAATATAATGGTAAAATGAAAACGACGAAATTCATCCAGACTTGCGTGTAGTTAAGAGAGATTTCTGAGAATTGCTAGAAAATTCTTAATCAGAACACTGAGAAATTTGATTAAAGTATGTTAGAATCAAATAAAAAAAGTCACAATATGTTTTTAATTATTTTATCTAAAATACAATTTTTTGTGTAAACTTGTGTATCAGCCGATCCCAGAATTTTAGTAGTAAAAAATTTGCTAAAATTTTTGGGTTATACTTGGAAATATTATGGGTTATACTTGATATTCATTTGAATAATTTAATTAGTTATGAAAATTAAGAGAAAAAATTTTTTTTCATTTAAAATTATTTCTGTAATGAAATTATTATTTTACAGTAGAAATATCAGCAGTTTTCAAAGTAAATATGTTTCAAAAATATCATATAATAATACCAAATCCTATAATATAATAGTTTATTATATATAATAGTTTATTTCAGAGCATTACTTTTTGAAAACAAGAATTTTTGAGAGAGAAAAAATGTTCAAGGAAGGCAAAGAATGCGTTGAAGAAGAACCACGCTCTGGTAGATCGTCCATTCAACTAATATAAGCAATTAATTAGCTAAATATTATTGAACAGTTTCTATCATTTTAGATCCTGTCAAGCAATTTTGCAAGATAAAGATCATGCACTTTATTAAAGCAATATAAAAATAACAAAATATTGATCAAAATCAATAGCACAAATATACTTTGTGCTCATGATCTTGCTTTAGGAAGACAATACGACAACAGTGTGAAAAAGATCTTTTAAAGTAGCCATCAATATTTTTGACATCGTAAATAAACATCGGTATGGAACATCACTTCCCTGTGAAAACCATCTCCACAGAAGACCAAAATAAAATGGAACTTTGTGCCGTCGGGTTAGAGATATGAACATTTAGGACAGGGATTCTCAATCACGGAAGAATTAGCTTCAGGGTGGGGGTGGGGCATGCAATCAGCCTTCTTTTCACCTGTTCAGCATTTAGTTTTATTTTATGAATATAAAAAATATTTTATTCAAATTTTTGTGTTTATTAACATTTTCTATACTTTTTCTTGTTTAATTAAATGTTTATGTGTTTTTTTAGCTTTGGAAGGGAGGAGGGAGAATGATCGTCTAGCAATGATGAAAGGGGTGAATGGAGCAAAACAGTTTGAGAACTCCTGGCTTAGAACATAACTAATTTTTGTAAGAGGGAGAAGGAAGGAGCTGCGGTAAAACGCGAATGCTGATGTAGCAGATACGAGAAAACGTCTGCAGTTTTTAAATTTCATTTTAAAGAGTAACCAACCTATTTTTCGTTTAATCCTCACTTTGTAAAACTGAAATATGTTGATCACCAGACAAGCGTGTATTATCTGATAAAAATTATGCAAAAACAACCGGTTTACCTTTTATCGAATTTAATGGAATAGTAAATAATTTTGTCAGGACTGAGTGTTCTGTGCATACTTTTGGCTAACATATTCGTAACTTTATCAAAGTCCTGATCTCGAACAGGGAGCTGAATGCAGCTATGTTCTGTGGTAGAATAACTGTGGTTAAGTGGTAGACTAACTTCACGCAAGGAGGGTTTTAAAATGACCCTTTTATTAAACGACTATTTACAGCCACTTCCCAACTCGGAAGGGTTAACAGAAAATAATGACCGCACTTGGGTCTAAACTGAACAATCAAGTAATTTAAAATAAAGTGAGTAGAAATTAAGTAGTCGTTGCTCACAGAGCTGTAAACTCGAGGTTGGCCTCTATGCTAAACTATTAATGGTGCGTAGTAAGATTTAGCTAATACTAACGCACTTAGATTTCTTCAATAAGTAATAGCGTAACAGCGCTAAGGCTTAGAACTTAAATACTAGTTAGTCAGGTGAACGTCAAACAGAGCTGCAGTGATCTGAGACTAAAAGCTCTCTCACTTTGAGAAGTTCCTCGCTAACCTTTTAAATATAACACTTGGCTCCACTTCAAATTAACATAAAGCTGAAACGTGCGCTCATTCTAACGGGAAGTTGAAATAAGAACTTACAGGAAAGAGAAAATTAACGTAAAACTTTGTTAGTTTAAACTAAAACCTTACAATTTCACCTTCTTTTTCATAATCGATGCTTTCATAAATTTCGCCGTTAATATTACTCTCTCCCTCAATACTTGGACCATTTTCTCTGAAGACATAAATCTTAATAAAAGTGCTATTCTAAGAAAAAAAAAAGCCTTGAAATTCCAAAATAGTGGATTTCAATGGGTTTAAAAAATAACAACATATTTCTTCTTACTGTTAATAGTTCTATAGTCTAAGTTTTTCGATATTTTGCATCCCGATAGGTTACGTTATGCTACTAGAACATTAACAATCTTGGCACAATAATCATCACTGTTGTGACAGAAGATACGTATAGGAGCGTCTTTAGCTCCTCTTCAAAAATTTTCAACCTTTTGGGTATTATCTTACATTATGCTACCATGGCATTTATCATCATTCGTAAGACCTGGCAAGTATTGCCCTACATGAGACATAGGATCTTCAATTTATCTTCCACGTTGCCTGGGACATAGAAAGCTGCATATGGCAACTCTCTTTCTCCATTCATAAGACCTGCCAAATATTGCCTTACCTGAGATAAAGGATCTTTAATTTATTTTCCACATTATCTGGGAAATAAAGAGCTGTTTATGGCAACTCTCTCTTCCAGGTAGGTACTCTAGGTTACTACTAATACGGCAACTCTCTATTTCCTACTTATGACATGCTATAGGATCTTTAATTTATCTTCAAGGGAAATAGAGAGCTGCCATCTGACGTGATATATTTAAATATGTTAAATTCAAATGCAACATAAATTCATCAAGATCCAAAAAACTTTTTGGTCTTCGGTCTTGTCTGTTTCCAGCTTCCAGAGACAAAAACAAATATGTTAGGTAGTAGGAATTACTATATTTATATTCGTTTATGTCAATCTTATGTTTTATACTAATAAATTAAAGTTTATACGTTAAAAATAAATCAGTGTACTTTACTTTCGTTGCATGCATAGAAATATTGTTCCAAAATAAATTCAAAATAATTTTGCTTTCTTCTTTTTAGGATGAGTACTTCCTAAATGACATGATAGACCAAGCATCTGCGAAACATCCGCTATCTGGAGATTAGTTACCTGAAGTCATTAGCTTTGTTTCGGGATTGCTGAATAACAAGATGGGCAGATAAACAACAGTGCAACAACAGAGTAAGAGAGCTGGACCGTTAACACCTTTGACAACAAGTTCCTTAAGTTGATATTGAATGGAAGTCGTTCAGACATAATTGGAGAAGAGATACGTAGGAAGTATGAAGCTCATTTCCATCACATATAATTTTTGAGTGATTACTATAGTCAAATTAGGAATCCCGAATTCTATCAGCTGCGGAAATTTTTCACGTTAAAGAAACTATACTTAGAATTTGGAATCTTGACCATTTCCAAACTAGAATATTCTTTAGATGTGATCCTGTCCGAATAAGGATGATACCAAGAAGAAATGGCATGATTCTGCTTCTATACCAATGAAGTCCTATACGCAATGAAATGAAGAAATAAACTAAGTAATCGAAGCTTGATACCTTCAAGGAGGGACAGCTGTCAAAGATCGATTTACAAAATTGGTGGCTCAGTGGCAGAACTTTTCAGTCTTTCCTTTTACTTTTGTTTCCTTATCAATTTATTCCTTAACATTTTTACTTTCTTGTAAGAAATAAAGGAAGTATTTTAACCTGGAAAAATTTCAGTTATCATACTTCAACGATAACAACCCATTTTGACCGCTCTCCAATCCATCTGAATGACTTTTTTGAGTAACAACTGTACGTATGGACAGAGTAAAGTAAAAGACAGATCTTTTTTTTTTTTTTCCAAAACGGATTGTAAAAGGAATTTAAAATGAATTCAAAAGAGGTACAGTCGTGAGGTACGTACGTATGTATGTGTCTCGCATATATCAAAAACGAGCAACTGTAGAACGTCGAAATTTTGTATATGGGACAAATATAACATCTGTTTGTACACCTGCTTTTTTCGCCGCACAGAACG
>KK119095.1:27356-50009 GCA_000611955.2 Stegodyphus mimosarum
AAAAGGTGTAAAATTCTAAAAGCTATTGCCTAGAAGTAAATTTTGTACTGTAGTTCCAGAGTGTAAAAATACTCTGAACAAATAAACAATTACTGCGATTCTTGACCAAATTAGGTCTCTCTTGTTCAAATACTACTTTCTAAAATTATATATATATAGATATAAAGTTAAAGGAAGTAATAGATGAACAAGTGACCTATAGGACAAATATTTTGCGCATTGAGCTGCAAATTTAGGATCAAAGCCAAATAAAGGAAGTAAATTCGAATAGCAATCGCCTAAAAGTAAATGATAGACTTGTTCCTAGCAAAAAGAGAAAAATTCTAAAGGCAATCGGCTAAAAGTAAATTTGATACTCATAACTAAGGTAAAACATTTTAACAAATTAATTACTCAATAGAAAAAAAAAAAAACCCGAATGCTGTTATTTAAGAAAATCAACTTTAAAAATTGCTGCACGTAAAAAACATTAAAGCACAAACATAATTAAAATTAAAAAACCAGCAAAAATACAAAGATGGCAGTAAATGGAAATTTAGAGTACGTCGAGCTTTAGTGGACTCGTCAGGGGAAAAGCACTATTGCTCGTACATAGGTAAATTCCATTACGCGTTTCGTCAAACGACAATAATTGAGACAAAAACTAAAAAATTTTAAACAGATAATCAAAGATAAAAATCTGCATAATACCGTAGGTCTCAATTCTTATCGTTTCTTTTCCCAACGCGTCTGCCATAAGACTTAAAAACAAAGACTACAGAGTAACCTTTAAAAAAATTTGTATATATTAAGTTAAAGATTTAAGTAAAGAAAATTACAAGTAATAAATTGCCTAATGTTTGCGCTAAAGCTACAAAGTAATAAAATAATGATTTATTTTCTAGTATGTTAATTAATAGTATTATCTCCCTTGAAAATAATACTTAGAATTCTATGAACTGAATTAACTCACTAGCATTATTTAAAATGGAATTATTAAAATGAAATAGTGAATAGCGAAAATGTAACTAATAAGCTAGATAATTATCGTCATTCACTGGAAATTTGTTGACTTTTTAAGGAGAACAAACTAACTTCTGATCGTTTAGCAATAATTAATAGAAACGAAAGTGTTTCGCCTTTTCTTCAAGTAAATATCAAGACTAAAAGAGCTGCTTAGGAAGACTGAGTTAAAAACATTCATAGTGCTAATTAAAAATCAATAAGAAATTGGCAGGTCTGTCAATCTTATATATTGTCACTCTGTTACCTAGCTCGGTGAGCTCATTTTTTTATATTCTTATACGGTAGTAAATCGTGCATTTTTTGCTTTAGAAGTGTTTTAATTATGTTGTTCTTATGTTCCGGTTAAAATTTTTATGGCTTTAGTTAATCTCCATGCAATAGTTTTAGAATTACCAACGATTTAAAGTTTAAATCGAAATTCTTAGTAGAATAGTGAAATAAGTCAGTTGGTGCACAAACTTCATTTTCTTTTCCCCAGTGGAACGAAAAGTTAATTTTCAGCGAAAATTTTGTCTTGTTGCCCATTGTTCGAACTGCTTGTTTTGGCGTAGAAACTCTAATTTTAATTATAAAAAATATTTTTTAATTGTTTTTAAATGTATTTGTCGTTAGTTTTTTTTTATATTTTACAATTTTTAATGAAAATGTTTTGAGTTTCTATGTATTTTTGCCTTGCCGGGAAGCGAGAACTGAAATGATTGGATAAGAAATATATCTCTAATGAAATTCAAGGAAATAAATTTAAATAAAGTGCAGGAAAAGTGTGTATAATTTAATAGGCCGTACAAGGAAGTCGTGTGTCCACAGCAGATATTTTAATAACAGAGACGGAAGGGGTCCACCGAAAAAATTTATAGTTTTGGAGAAGGATATTTCAGAGGAATTTATAGTTCCAAAAGTTGCTCGAGTTCCAATAGAGCTTAAAAACTACTGGAATATGTATAGTTTTATATGTAAACTTTCTCTAATATTAGACAGTTTATAATTCTGAAAGGGCGATTTGCTTTTTAACGATTGGCTACGCGGGAAAGCAAACTCCCACTCTCTGGTTGATGGCTGATCTTGAACGGCAGGGGCTCCAGAAAAAAAAAAAAAAACAGTTTGAGTGATTTGTAGTTGAAAGGCTAGATGGATATAATTCTTTTCAAACTGCTTTTAAACCGGATTTTCTTCAGGTAGATTTGCCTTGCAAAATGCTTTGGCTAAACTTCAAATTAATTGAAGTTTACCAAATGGGAAAAATATTACGCATAATAATAATAATAGTTACAAATTTTCATTTTTTTAACGATGTAACGTTAAAAAAAAAATAACGATGTAATTTTGTCGGAAAAACGCATATTCAAATATCTATTTATTCTGGAAATATAGTACCTGCATAAAAAATGTATTCTTTTGAGAATATTTGTAAGGTACTTACTCGTCTTGTAAAATAACCTTTGATTTGCATGCATTTACAAGAAGAATGGTGTTTGATTGTACTGACATTTGATGTAGTGGCAAATTGTGGTATATTTACAAATTAAGTTGATAAAAAGAAAATATTTTTCTGATATAAGACTTTTTAATAAGAATATAATTTCTGTCTTAATTCATAAATAAGGTAAACAAATCTGATAGTTTTAAACAACATTAAATTTTGTCTCTTTTTTTTCGCGGAATACTGTAAATATAACCTTTATCTATTTATGAAAATTTAGCTTTCAATCATCTCATTGAATTATTAATATCTTTTAATTAATATATAATATAATTATTTAATTTTATACCTTTATAAATTCTTCCCATTTTACGAAATTATCTCTTTTCATTCAGGAATAACTTTATTTTGTAGAAAGTTTAGAAATTTTAAAGCAGGATTCTCTCACCAGGAATCAAACCTCTATCTTGCCGTGGCGCAACTAGAACTGCTGATTCCTATGCCAAGAAAATATGAGTCTTGTTCCACGTGAAAAGGGGGAGGGGATTCAAGAATCCTAAGTGTCAGAACGAACAGTTATTTGCATAGCACTGTAGATAAAATCTCCCAAATATTATTTAGACATCATCTCTTAAAGCTGCTGTGAGCCACACATTTTTTGGTTTTCTTTCCGTGTTCCTGTATACAGTTTTGTTTTACGCTGATGATCTGTGATAGTAGTTTTTAATTTTTCTGCATTAATCAAAGTTTTTTGAGACATCGTCTGGTTAATCCACTTTCGGATAATCAAGAGTTCATTTTACTTCAAAAATGCTTTCGTAAAAGTAAAATCTGATGTAAGCACCACATGATTTCCTTGTACTGCCTGTTAAATTAATTAAATTGCATTTTTTTTTGCTGCATTTCATTTAAACTTATTTCCCCGAATTTCATTAGAGATATATTTTCCATTCAATTAATTCAGTCCTTCCTTTGCGGCGAAGCAAAAATACATAACAAACTGAAAATACCTTCATTAAAAATTGTAAAATATAGAAAAACCTATCACCAAATACAATTAAAAACAGTTGAAAAACAAGTTTTATGATTAAAATTAGAGTTTCTACGCGAAAACAAGTAATTCGGACAATGGGCAGAAAAACAAATTTTTCGGTGCACAAAATTGAAAGTTTACTTTTGGTCCCACTCGGAAAAAGACACTGAAGTTGGTGCACAAACTGATTAAATTCACTATTCTACTGACAGTTTCAAATGTAAACGATTAGCAGCTGCGGCTAGTTCTACTTAAACAACTTTTAAATTGTTGATAATTCTACAGCTATTGCATGCAGAGTAACTAAAGGTATAAAAGGCTTGACCGGAGCATAAGAACAACATAATTCAATCACTTTTAAGCCAAGAAATGTACAATTTACCAACGCATACGAATAAAAAAACTGAGCTCACTGAGCCGGGTAACAGAGTGGATATATATATATATTAAAGTATCACAATTTTTTTTAAAATTTAGAAGCATAATTATTCAAAGTATTTTCACGCAAAATGCTGCAGAAAATTGATCCGTATAGCTCTATTGATCTGTATATCTACTTTTTTTTGGGGGGGGGGGTCTTTTTTTAAAAGAGGTTCTAAATTTCTTACTTTTTGTCTATGTATATATATATATATATTAAAGATTGAATTAATTAATGGAAATTCATTGTAATCTAAATAAATTTCTCATTGTAATGAGAAATTCATCGTAATCTAAATAAATTGCCAATTTGGCTTCATAATTTTTATTTGAGTAAAAGACGAAACACCTTCGCATTTATTAATTATTGTTAATTGAACGAGTCTTGGTTTGTTCCCCTTGAAAATCAACCAATTTCCGATCAATGATGATAATTACTTATTGAATATTTTTCATGATTGATTAATTAATTATCAATTACGAAGTTTTCATTTCTTTTTTCAAGATTCAAATTCAAGTTTCTTTCCTTTTAAAAAAATTTTTCGGGATTCAATTTTCAATGTTTCTGGATTACTTTATTCAGATACTTCTATTAACTTTATGTTGGAAAATAATATACTCTTTATTATTTAGTTAATAAATTATATACATATATTTATATATATATATATATACACGTTTGGTGCGGCGGATTGCAACCAAAAAAAGGAGCTGCTCAAGTACATATTACCCTCCTGTGGAGCGACTCTGTACACCTGGGTGCCTGGGCCGAAGGCCCTACTACTACATATTATAGCAGTCTCATTTACAAAATTTCAACGCTCTGAGACTGCTCATTTTTGAGTTAAAGTGAGATACATACATACGTACGTACAGACGTCACGAAAAAATCTCTTCTAAATTCATTTTAAATCCATTTTAGAATCCGTTTTGGAAAAAAAAAAAAAAAAAAAAAATCATTTATTTGGATTCGAGATAAGTCAAATTAGATATTTTCGTTGAAATATAATACCCGAAACTTTTCGCGATTGCAATACTTCCTTTACTTCGTACAAAGGAGCAATAAAAACACAGTTTTCAAAAAGACTTCATGTAATTAATTAAATAAGGATTTGGTTTGTATTCCTCTTAAAGAAATGGCATTTTTAATCTGCAACCCTTTTTGGAGTAACCGCAAAAAGGATTAATAAAAGCTTCAAAGTGACTACGCATGCCCATTGCAAATCTCAGATCTCCCGGTGTAAAAGAAAATTGCAAGCTGAACATACATACTATTTGTACACGATAAGGCAATCCTCGAAGACATCAATATTTGGACGTGATTTCAATCGCTAGATCTTGGCGTCGTTCTGGGGCGCCATGTCGGTTGGAGAAGGGGGACAACACCCCTCGGGAGGACGTTAACTGAACCTTGAAAGCGAATTAAACCTACTCCTGGACAACAGCCGCTCGGCGCCTGAACGGCGATTTGCTTGCTACTGGGGTTCAATAAATAATTTTTGTAATATTAGGTATAGCGGGTGTAATTTCGAACGCTGTTTTATGTTCTTAGTCATTAGATTACTGATGTAATGGATACTTTCCCTTACTTAAAAGAAGTTAATATGCCCACGCAGCTTGCGCAATTAAATTGCGTATATATATATATATACAGGGTGGCTAGATTCTCCAGTGTCAATTCGAAACAAGAAAATATTGGCGACTCAAACAGTAAATAAATTCATAAAATTTACAATCCGAAAGTTTCAGATTATAATCTAACACCTCGAAGATGTTATACTAAATAAGTTACACTCAACTTCGAAGTGACAGGGTTAATACTTAGGTCAATGTCCACGGTTACCTCAAAATCACTATTAATCCGAAGGTAATTAAGCACAGCAAAGAAGGTTTGGTGTATTGAAATTATAGCCAAACACTCGAAGGCTATCTATCTATTGGGAAGGATGCCGTCATGGAGGACTTACTAAGAGAAACACGTTACACATGGAGAAAAACACGAAAACGCCTATGCAACCAGCGAGTTCGCGGAATTCGAATCTTGGACCGAACTAGCTTTGTTTAGCGACTTTACCACTCGACCGCTGGTGGGCCGCTAAGAAAAAGAACCCGTTTTATAACTGATGAAAAATACCATTCACAATTTACCTGTATTTTGAAATAGTTTAATCTGGAGAATACGTTTAATTAATTATGTCAGTTAAATCTATATTCACTTTACAGTGCTCACGGTGTTTCTTTTTGGCGCGATACACTTGTTTTTCGATAGGTTTAGTTTGGTTTGGTTTATGTGATTACGACAAAGCCTCGTGGGCTCTCTGCCTAAGGTGAGGGATGCCTTCGTGGAGAACTTTCTAAGAGAAACTGGCTCGTATAGACTTTACACATGAGGAAAACCACAAAAACGCCGCATTAAAAATAATTTAAATTTAAATAAATGTGTATGTATTTTTCGAGTTTTGAAAAGTAAAGGGGAAATGAACGTCTAGCAAAGGTTAAAGCAGTACTTGGGTTAACAAAAGGTTGAGAACAACTGACATAAATTATTTGAAATCTCAATTTTTTAATCGAAATTTATGTAACTCAGCATCCAAATTTTTACCAGTGGTACATCTATAAAATTTAAGAGAATATTTAAAAAAATGGTGATCTGAAGAAAACAACTCTTAGAAATTTTTAAGGTTCTAGAACTTGAAAACAAGACTGCTAAGCCTTTCAAATAGAAACTGCTAAGTTTTTCGAACTTGAAAACAAGACTGTTAAATTTTTCCGTTGGTTTGGTTTATGAAATTTCGGTAAAGCCTCGAAGGCTAGCCTAAGGGAAGGGATGCATTCGTGGAGAAACTGGCTCGTATACACTTTACACATGAGGAAAACCACGAAAACGCCCATACAGCTAGCCCGTTCGCGGGATTCGAGCCTCGGACCGAACTACCAGTGTTCAGCGACTTTACCGTTCGGCCGCTTGAGGGCCCTATTTTTAGACAGGAGTCAACAGAAAATAGATTAATGGTTATATATTTGATTTATTAATGAGACTAGTTTATTTTTAAAGTATGACTTAATGACATTTATGCAGTCTATAATTTGTGATGTTAAATTATGTACTCTCGGGATATAAAAACAGCTCCTAATTACTATTACATACATGGCTGTTTGTTAGCCCACGAAATATGAATTTCCGTTTTGTGTTTTCCGTAGACATTTGTGTGTTACATTGATAGTTTGTGATAATAGTTTTTCCGTCATTATACGATAAATAGATTTAACTTTTTTTTTTTAATTGTTAGGGCCTAGTTAATCTGTCTTTGGATAATCCAGAGTTGATTGTTCATGCAGTTTCAAATAAATAGGTGGAAGTAAAGCTTTATCATTCTACAAATTTCAAAACATCATTATTTTAGGCTTCTACAGTTTTGCTCATCTTGAAAAGTTATATCTTTGAACATTTTATCACAGTTTTGCTTCAACAATTTTATTACTATAAGTTTAAGCAGATGCTTTTGTCGACCATCTCTGAAAACAACAGTTTTTTTTTAGAACATAAATAAGATGACCAGTTTTACGGAAGACCAAAATTAACTGGCACTGTAGATGTTTGTAGGTGTTTCAATGTATGTACACGAAGTGAATGCCTAAAGAAATAAAATAAGTGAGAAAAAAAAAAGAGAGAGAGAATTCTGAAGAACTCAATTTGAGATAAATAATTTACTCGTTTTCTAAAAGTGTTCAACTACAAAATAATTTATATTAGCAATCAGGTCATTTAGTCGGCATTATTTAAATTTTTCAAGGATTAGGTTAACTGAATAGGGCAAAACTCAAGAAAGCTATCTAACTAATGCAGGGGATGCCTTTACGGAGAACTTTTTAAGGAAACTTGCTCTGTTCACGTTACACATGGAGAAAACCACGAAACTCATCAGTACAGTTAGCCCATTTGCTTGAGGTCGAATCCAAACACGATTTCCGGCATTCAGTAAGCTTAAGCACTTTTTCGAGGATTAATGAATCAGGAACGTGGGAGTCTGGAAGGTCTTTGCTTGGGGATTACAAATTTAGTTTTAATCCTCTTGAATCTATAACTGGGTTCTTTACAACAAACAGACAGCTATATTGCTTATACTTCGAAAATTTTCGTAAATGGTCACCTCTTACAGTACGAAAGAAATACCAAATATCTCGATTTTGGCCTTGAGTCTGAAATCACCTGTAATAAGCACATCAATCTACTGGTACCTAGAGCTGAATATTTTGAAATTTTTTTCTGGGTGTGACTGGGGCGCTGACGCTAAGACCCTAAAGACAGCCTTATGAGACTGATTTTTGAACATGGTTTTCAAATCTATCATGTCGCCATGGATACAAATCTAAAAAAATCTGTTGTGTACACCACATGACTTCCTTGTACGGAATATGAAATTATACGCATTTTGTGTTTCATTTAAACTTATTGGATTGATTTAAATCTATTTTGCCAATACCGCTTAAACCCCAACAGAATAAATGCACTCTTTAAAATTCGCTATATTTATTTACCATAGCGACACTCTGGCACTAAGTTCACTTAACAACGTTACATCTCCTACATTTTATAACTCAAAATGCAGCAAAACTATATCATCTGAAGAATTATCTAATCGTTGCCACATATTCTATTCAAATATTATAATAAATCTAAAACGATGTATAAAAAAAATTAAACAAACAAGCAAACAAAATTTTTTCACGGATGATTCAACGTCAGTTACTTAATGCGCACGCGCTACTCGTAAACATTCTCCTCTGTCTGAGACAGACTACCACAATATTTGCTGCTAATCCGAAACACTTTTATTTCCTCAAATTTCATTAGAAATGTATTTCTCATTCAATTAATTCAGTTTTCACTTCGCGGCAAGACAAAAATGCATAAAAACTCAAAATAGCTTCATTAAAAATTGAAAGATATAGAAAAACATAAACTTTTTACAATTAAAATTAAAGTTTCTGCACAAAAACAAGCAATTCGGCCAGCAGGAAAGAAGGCAGATTTTTCGATGCACAAAACTAAAAGTTTCCTTTGGGTCTGACATGGCAAAAAGACACTGAAGGCGCAGAAAGACTTAATTCACTGTTCTGCTAACTTTCAAACGTAAACAGATATAGTTGCTATATAGTAAAAAAAATAAATAAATAAAATAATAAAAAAAAAAATTAGGCTTAGCCGCACTTAAGCAACTTGCATGCAGATTAACTAATGCCATAAAAACCTTAACCGGAAGATAAGAACAACATAACTCAGTCAGTTTTAAAGCAAAATATAAGTTATTTACCAACATATAAGAGTAAAAAAAATTGAGCTCACGGAGCCAAGTAACAGATATATATGCTTTTGGTGCGGCCGATTGCAACCCAAAGGGAGGTGCACAACTACAGCTTATATCAGTCCTATATACAAAATTTCAACGTTCTGAGGCTGCTCGTTTTTGAGTTATGAGAGATATGTACGTACGTCTCTATGTCTGTACGTACGTACTCTACGTCTGTACGTACGTATCGGTTTTATAATTCATTTGAGGAAAAAGAGTTCGTTATTCTGTACTTAGGTGGAGATGTCACGCAAAAACACCGTTAAATTACATTCGATAGCGGTCAAAATGGATATTTTCGTTGAAATATGATATCCGAGATATTTAATGATTACAATATTTCTTTTATTTCGTACAAGGAAGTGAAAATTGCAAAAGGTACAATTGTTTGCAGATCCCTAATCTTAATATAATAAAATCTTAAGATTTTGTGATCAGCATCATACTGCAGTTTCTGTTGCACAGTCATCTGTTGAAACTCTTTAAAACCTATCGCATCCCCTGAGAACTCATTGTCTGGTGTTTCATTTCATTTCTCATGCAGAGTTATTGATTATTACTAATAAGTCCTCGCAACATCCTGAATACTGAAGACAGGGTGATCAGGAAGTGATTAATAGAATGCCTGTTGACGCAGTTCTGATATCTACAAACGACAGTAAGAACGAACATGGACACACTGTGGTAGCGTTTGTAAAAGGTGGGTGTATACCAATTGCACGAAAGTAAGGAATAATACCCGAATTTTCAATGCCTCTAATTTGACAGTCATAAGGCTTTTGCCTTTCCCGTTTTCTAAGAGCTTAAATTCCTAAGAATAAGATCAATAGGATATTTGATTGAGGCAACAAATCCCTATTTTCACCTTTCAGATAATAAAAGTAAAAATGAATTTTATTAACATTCATATTATACTTTTATAATGCTTAAAAGAAACGTAAATCAAAACTTGTTATCCACTCAACACCTTCCTACATGAAATTTCAAGTCATAACTTTTAGCTTCTGATATATAGTTTGTAGTATGCAATATATGTTTTTTGCGTATAGAAAGCGGATAGGTACTCATAATCTTTTATATATATATAAAATCAAGATATAATAATTAAAAAAAACAAGACAATTCAATAAAATAATATAAAAAAATTAATATAATTAATGTAACATAATAAAATTAACATAAAATTGTTAAAAATTCCTAGTCTTTTTCGAGGAGCAACAGAAGAATTTTCATTAAGCCACGTTTCTGAACTGTATCTGGATAATTATGACTTCTTTAAATAATTCGAAAGAAAGAGCCAAACAAAAAATTTGCTTAATGATATTAATTAAAGTTCGTTAAAATGCAATAACATTAAAATTAAAAAAATAATAATTTTAATCAATTATCAAGATGTAATTTGCACTGTCGTGACCAAAAAAAATGTATTCTTTAGGTCATGTTGGCAACAAACTCAACATTGATACGTTAAACTGAGAAAAGACTGAAAAAAAATAGGAAAATGTATGGCAATATTTAACACTCTATGGAAACTATGAACTATGAAACTCTATGAAAATATGCTGCTTTTAAAAATTTCGAAACTTAGTGGTGTAAATGCGAAGAAAGTGATATTTAATAACAAAATTAAAAAAAAAGAAACTGCAGTAACTGAAAGTTTACTTTTGGTTCCACTCCACAGAAAGACATTGAAAGTGCAGAAACTGACACAATTCACTAACCAAATGTAAACAAATGGCGATTCGTCAGGCTGAACTCACCACTTAAAGTTTTAAATTGTTGATAATTCTACAACTATTGCATGCAGATTAACTAAAGACATAAAAGCCTTAACCAGAGAGTAAAAACCACATAATTTAATCAACCTTTTAAAGCAAAAAATGCACAATTTACCAACATATAATAATAATAATAATAATAATAATAATAAAAACTAAGCTCATCGAACTATGTAACAGAATGGGAATATATATGTATAGATATTTATAAGTACGATTGGTGCAGCCGATTACAACAAAAGAGTTACTACATGTTATAGCAGTCCCATATATAATTTGAAAGTTGTATGGCTACTCGTTCTTGAGTTACGCCAGATACATACATACGTATGTACGTACAAAGTCAATAAAAAATATTTTCTGAATGCATCTTAAATCCATTTTACAATCCTTGATTGACAAAAACAGTCCTTTATTTTCTCCGTACGTACAGATGCCACGCAAAAACATCGTTCAAATAGTTTCGAGAGCGTTTAAAATTGATATTTTCGTTGAAATATGATACCCGAAATTTTTCGCGATTACAGTATTTCCTTTTCTTGGTACTAGGAAGAAATTATGAATTTTGTAATTGAATTGTTATAGTGTGTTAGAAATCTGTTTATTTAGGACCTATAATAACAATTGTAACCAAATATTGTCAAGATGTCTAAATAATGTCTAGATAGAAAATGACTCTGAATGATTAGATACGCTACAGATCTTTTTGTTCGAAATGGAAAATGCTGAGTTATAGATCTTTCAGTAAGATCGAATATAGTCCTACTTCGCGAATTTTGTGCGAGACGAGCTGACTGGTCGATTTGCAGGATAGCGAATACGCAGAAATGGGCCTGTCCCGTGGACCTCAAAATGTCTTTATTTTACCCCACTACATTTCTTCTTTCATTGTCAGAGGCAAGTTTACAAAGAAAATATCAATATTTACAATCTGGACCACCTGAAGAGGAGAATCTCGTCAGCTTTATACCAGAGGTTCTTGTCCGAGCATCTATACTGAATATCGAAACTGAATATCGCCATGACACCTTCTGTACTATTAAAAATAATAAATAATTAAAAATAATAAATTAAATAATTTTGAGTGACCTAATATAATAAAAGTACTTTAAGCCCATGTCGCATAAAATATGTTACGGTAAAAGTAATAAACTGGTGATTATATATAATAACTGGTAATTATACACTCATGTCCAAAATTATGTTTACATGCATAAATTCACGGATTTCTCAGAGACTATGACTTATAATTCAATGAATTTTCGTGGAATCATTCATAACATGATGACACATAAATGCAAAAGAAAAAATTGAAGATCACCTCATATGATATAAAATTGTAGCATGAAACAATAAAAATGGTAATAAAGTGTGACAAAGAGAGTTAAGAAAAAAAGGAATGATTCAGAAAAAGAACTAAGTCTTACGAATTTAATATGGAATATGATCTTCCCTGACTTGTACACACATATCACAACGTGTTTCAGAGCATTTACATCTCTAGGAGGTGGATGTATACGTGCAATTGCTCTTCCAAGGTAGTCCCACAAGTTCTCTATCGGGTTAAGGTCAGGAGAGTTTGGTGGCCAAGGTATTTGCTTAATGTCTTCACTTTCAAGGAATTCATCAACGAGGTTTGCTCGATGTGGACGGGCATTATCATCCATAAATTAAAAGTCAGGTCCATATGCACCCCTGAAAAGTCTTACATAAGGATCTAAGACCTCATCCCGATATATCTGGCCTGTCACAGATCCGCTGCTGAACACGTGTAGGGGCGTACGTCCATCGATCATTATTCCACCCCATACCATCACACCTCCACTACCGAAACGGTCACGTTCCACAATGTTCGAGGGATCATTTCGTGTTCCTGACTCCCTCCAGATGTAAACACGTTTAGAATCACCAGTTAAACTAAACCGCGACTCATCAGTAAAGAGAACATGGGACCATTGATGTTCAGTCCAGTTTTGATGTTCTTTACACCAATTAAAGCGATCCCTCTTTTTCTGTGAAGACAGTAAAACACATACCCTTGGCTTTCTGGCATAAAGGCCTTTTTCATTAAGCCTTCTGTATATTGTTTGCCGTGATGCAACAGTTCCAGTGGCGGCTGCAAGCTCTGAACTTAACTGGCGAGCAGTAGCCTTTCTGTTACGACGGGCAGTTAATGCCAGATACCGATCTTCAGAAGCAGTTGTCATTCGTTTCCGACCTTGTCCAGGCCTCCTTACAACACTTCCATCATTTTGAAACTGTTTCCATAGCTTAGAGACTGTCTGTCTTGAAATATTCAGACATGTGGCTGTTTCCATGATTGACTGCCCTGCTTCTAAACGGCCGATAATTCGCCACTTTACAGATTCTTCCAAATGATACTTCGAAGCCATAACAAACCGCTTTGAGTCCCTACACACTGAAATCAAACGCTATGTTGCAGAAATTCACTCAAATATTCAGTTTGCGCAAAGCGCTTGATTCACCCTTGGATGACGTAACGCCTAGATTTGCATATCACAAACCGTTTGATTACTTTTGATTGGATAATGCTAATTAGGCTTGGTTTTTACACATTCCCTGCAAATACGGATTACATTGATTTGATATTTATTGAATATCATCATTTTTGGGTATGTAAAGATAATTTTGGACATGAGTGTACATAATAACCACTAAATTTGGTAAATGTGATAAATTTGCCAAATTAACCGGTTTGTTTGCATAATTCCCCCAGCTCGTAATGGTAAATGTGATAAATACCATGACTGATTGGGCCAGTTGAATAGAGTGGAGTTTTTTTTTTTTTTTTGAGTAGTTACTACTCAGGAAGATATTTTTTTGGTTGGACACTATGGCGTAAGAGACCACGAATTACAATATTTTACATTTTACAATTAAAAATTCAATAAATGGTTATTTTAAGTCACATACATTTATTTTGCCTGAACGAAATTTGAATAAGGGACGGGCAGGTGTTGTGAAATGAAAAAAATACAATGTACATTAACTTATACAAAACATATGGCCACATGGCACATAAAAAAAACTGCAGTTACATACATATAGAAAAAAACTAAGCCCATATTCTAGGGAAAAAACGTTTTTTCAAATAACGTTAAATGCTATTACTACAAATTACTAAATATTTTAAGCTTACTTATTTAAGCATATTAGACTGTTATGACATTTAGAATTACAAATTTTGCCAGATTTTTTACATTTGCACTTATCAGACTCGCATTGTGCCTTAACAAATCCCTGATATCCCTGACCTCCAGAAAGAGATGTCTTTCTAACGCGTTCTCGAAGTGATATTGCTAGATGTGGAACATCGTCAAACAAAATAAAAATTTTTCTTCACAAATTGTGAATTGATTTCTGGTATACAACTGTGAAAGCCTTCCTCTCTTCATTTTGAACTTCTAGTATCGCCGCTAATAAATTTCAGGCATCACTTATTGCTCTGTCAACGCCTGGTATTCGTAGTTTCACTGCGTCACCAACTTCACCAACAGGAAATTTAAGATTTGAAACCTTCAACATTTTCTTTGCTTGTAATTCTAAACCTTCTTTAGCACTCATTCTATATTTTCTTACTTGCTCTTTACTGCATAAAATATTTGTCGGGATTAGAGAGATCGCTGCTTCATTCTCCTTCTGAGTCTTAAAATTAACTTCAGATGGAGGGTCATTTTGAGATAGATCGTTATTGTCCATATTAGAAACACTTTCTATTTCTCTATTGGTATTTTTGGAAAGATTATTAACTGTCTCGATTAATGCCTGAAGCTCTTCTTCAGTACTAAGGTGTTCGATAGTCATTCGGGAAAGAAGACGTTTTCAAGCCAAATTTTTCAGGCGTCCCAAACATTGCTTCATAAGGAGAACACTTGATGCCTTCATGAAATGCTCTATTTTTCATAAGTTGCACAAAACGTAACCCTTTCAGACCATTTACTGGTATGATTGCTTTCCAACCAAAAACTTAGCATATTTTCAATATCCTGGTTCCTTATCCGAACTTTGAATCTGGCTGTGCCTAGGCTTTCCGTGCACAATTTTCAGATCCAACCACATGGCACAAACTTCTTCGACGATTTTGTTACTAAACTCAGACCGTTGTCACTTTATTGGAGGCTTCAAATATAGTAAAAATATCAATTAGGTGATATGCAACCTCTTCTGCACTTTTCCTTTTTAGGGCACGCAACTGTACGAACTTCGTCAAGTGGTCTTGATCGACAAAATAAACTTTATATTATATATAAACTTAAAAACTTTTAAGTTATTATCAGGCTGAGACTGCATCTTAGTTAAGTCCACCTGGCATCTTGAGTTCATCTCTTGAAAGACCATTAGCCTAACAACAAGTCCTTTCTTAGGTACCTTAGTTTTTTTTTTTTTTTTTTTTTTAATTAACAGAAATTTAAGTAAATGATGAATTTTTCGGTAGTAATGTTTTTGTACTTTTTTTGAAATTCTTTTAACATCCTGTTTCTACCACCATGGTCTATTGATAAGTGTACCTCATGAATTATGGTAAAAAGTTCTTTGAAGTACATGTAAAATCTAACTTTGGAGCTGTCTTTACTTAAGCGAAAGATGAGTTTTTCAACATTGCTTACTTTCATTACATCGTATGTTTTTAGTCTTTGATAATCTTCCGGTTTTTTCATACTACTTTTGTTTTTACTATTATTCACTTTTTTTAACAAATCATCACATCTTTCTTTCGTCAGAAAAAGCCACTGTTAGCTTAATTAATATCCATAATATCAACTAATTCGGAAATAAAACGCTCAAGTATACCAACTATTATTCAACATTTTATAAAATACGAGAGGGTAACGAAAAAACGTCTAGATGCAACGAAATGAGAACTACTACTGAAATCACGGGATTGTCACGTGTTGATAGAATTCAAGCAGTTGCGCAAACGGAACGAATTTTCGTAAAGTTAGGAACTTTTATCACATTTACCAATACGAGTTGGAAATTCTGCAAACAAACCGGTTAATTTGATAAATTTTCAAAAATTTATCATATTTACCAAATTTAGTGATGATAATGCATAACTACTAGTTATTAACCGGATTAATCACATTTACTGTAACATATATATTTCACAAAGGCCTCATGAATTCCACCATTCATTCTCGGCCTGTGTTTACTACAGACGATATTGCTTAGAATTTTCGATTCTAAAGAAATTAAATTTCAAACTTAATTCATTATTTTTGGAAGAAATGTATAACATATCCGTAAGTATATCTTAAAAAACTTGGTTTTATATTTCTACTCTAATGAATTAAAAATTTTTATACTACATATTATTTTGAGGAGCTAAATATGTCTAATTACTTCTGTGACAAACTGTAACAATCAAGTGAACCTTCTCTTAGACGATTACCCATAATTCCAGATGACTTGGTCTCATATGGAAATCATTATCTTACAAAGGAAATTCTAAATATTGATGCTTATTTACCTTTTAAGAAACACTGGCCACTTTTAGAGGTGGTCGTCTTAGACAAGTGGTCACCTTAAAAAGGATCAATGTATTTTACTGTTAATAAGAAAGTATTTCCATTTCGAGTATTAGCAATAGAAAATAGCTTGATATTTCCTAAAGTCCACGTGCATTGACCTCGCACCAGATTTTATTTTGAACACTTCCAACAGCTGTGCGAACTGTAATAAGTTATCAACGTCTGCAGCGCTATGCTACATATATAAAAAGAAGTGAAATTCTTTCTGAGAGGGTGGTACTAAGCTATTAAATATACATTAAATAAGCTAACAAGAAAGAAAATGTGATACCGTTCTAAAAAACTACTTCCATAACCTTCTCTGAGCGATAAAAAATGAATTTTTGAACTAACTAAAAAAAAGTATTGAAGAATACCACGCCCAATGACTGTCTACTCTTACCGCCACTTACACGCCTGAACTGTATAATAAGAGTCAAAATTCGTGGAAAAAGTTCCTCCTTCAATCTTTCAATTCCCCCGTCCCTATTTTGTATCATGGCATATAGCGTCTGCCATATCAAATGGAAAATCTTTTTAAATGTGTAATTTAGTAAAACGCATTTTTTACTTTTTTTTATTGTCGAGTTTTTTTGCAATTATTATATTTTTATTGCGAGTATGTAAAATTATACACTAATTTAGAACTTTCTATGCTTAAATAAATTTATGATTTTTTAACCCGTCCTCAGCTTCCCTTTCCTTTTCTTTTCTGCATTTTTGCCAGCGTATTGGAAAGAAAATATGAAAAGGGATTTGTGAATATTAGTTTGAATTGATTTACTTTAATGTCAGAAGCGTCTGTTCTATTTTCCGTACCACTTTACAATGGCATTATTCATTCATGTATAAGGTATTTCTTCCGCCTTCTTCGCATGCCTTCATGGTGTAGTGGTCAGCACGCTCGATGCGAAACCGAGAAGCCCGTGGTTCGATTCCCTGCAAAGGCATTGCTCATTTTTCATGTCTCCTGCTTCGAAATGACTCTACACATGTAGCTTTAAAAACTACCAATTCTGGGAGCTGTTGCTATTCCTTATTCATAAGATCTTTCTTTTATCTTTCAAATTATAACAATAATGTAATGCTTTGCTTATCAGTAGAGCAAACTGGCTGAGCAAAAAAATCGCCTTAAGGTACACTGCTGGACACCCAAATTGCAACACCAAGAAAGACAAGAGATATCACAACCAAATTTATTTAGTAAATAACATGTTGACCAAATATCAAATCATTAAATTTATAGACTTCTGTGAAGTGTGGTTCCTTCCAAAAGCAGTAGCCAGAGTAGCCGCCATTGTTGGAGATCACCGCTGCCACACCCCTCGGCATTGATTATTCATTCAAAGAGACTTTAGATGTGTTCTTGGGGTACAGCAGACCATGCAGCTTGCACACATTGCCAAAGTTGATCTGGTGTGGCAGCTTGGGATGTAATCTGGGTCAATCGTTCAGGAACTATGGATCACATGTTTTCTATCGGCGAAAGATCCGGAGAGCGAGTCGGCCAGGGAAGCAATTAAATCTGGGGATTGATGAAGAACCCTTGGACAATGCGTACCACGTGTGGTCGTGCATTATCTTGTTGAAATATGGCTGTGGGGAAGCCCTGAAGGTAAGGAAGGACAACTGGCTCCAAAACCCCGGAGATGTAGCGCTGGCTGTTTAAAATACCGGCAATGCGTACTAGAGGAGTGCGACAGTAATATCCAATACCACCCCATACCATAATACCCGGTGGAGGACCAGTGTGGCGGTGCATAACGGAGCTGTTCAGCATCCTCTCTCCACGGTGTCTCCAGACTCGAATCCGAACATCATGGTGTTGCAGACAGAAGCGTGACTCGTCAGTAAAGACAATTTCATTCCATTCTGCCGTCCACATCCTTCTTTCATCGCACATTGGCTGCGGAGACGTCTGTGGTTCTGCGTCAAGGGTACACGAAGCTATGGACATTTGGCGGACAGACCACTCTGCTGTAAACGGCGTCGAATGGTCGCGCAGACACTGGATGATGCGTTACAGACTGAATGTGCTGTGCTATAGTTCGTGATGTGACTGAGAGATGCGTCACTGCCATGCGCACAATGTTCCTGTCATCACGTGAAGTGGTGCACTGAGGTGGATACGATCGAGCACGTCAGTCCGTCATACCCTCCTGCATCCAACGGTCACATATCCGCATTACAGTTGTTTGGTTTCGTCCAACACGACTACCGATTTCCCTGAACGATAATCCACACTCTCGGTTGGCCACTATCCTTCCTCTGTCGAACTCGGATACCTGATCAAACGCTGATCGCTTTTTACTACGAGGCATAATTGACAGTTTTTTTTTTTGAAAAAACCACAAGAAAAACACAATTGCCGAATTTGAAATCATCGAAACATCCAAGCCTTAAATAGCGCTTTGAAGTGGCGCCACAGGCGCGCGTGATGTGCGTCTGCGCTGAAATTCTAATCGTTTGCATATCTCACCTCTGCCAATGCATGTTGTAAATTTCATGTTATTTGCATGCTTCCTTCAGGGTGTTGCATTTACGGTGGCCAGCAGTGTATTTATAAATAATGGTTATAGTGTAACATAACGTATTTAACTGATATTTTTTGTAAACATTTATTATATCGGTGTAATTATTAAAAGCCGTATCGAAAACCGTATCTTATGCATCACACCTGTGGAGTATATGCCGCTAATCGTTTTCCTATACGGGGTGTCTCCTTAAATGAATGGTTGGATTTCATGAGGTCTCAATAATGGATTCTGTGTTACGTAAATGGTCTAAAAGCGTATGAAAGAAATGGATTTAATAGTATTATTTAGATCAGTCATTTAAAAACGTCACAAGCAGAGTTAATAAGTTTCAGTACGTGCATCGTTAATAGCACGAGAGAAGTCATAGCGACATTAAATTTTGGTACTCTGGATACATAACTACAACACATACTCTGGTACTACATTATGCTGGTACTACATTACATACTCTATCTAGGAAGTCTGAAGTAACTGTACCGTTTTCCCCGTGAAATGGTCAAGACTCTGAATTCTTCCAATGAAACTTCGACAATAAAACTACTCTAGTAGCAAAATGCTTCGGATTTCTTCGGAGTCAGGTTCCGATGCATCTCAGTTTTTGAGATAAATGATAATTCTAGTCGGAGCGCATGGAACCTTAAATAAAGCGAGCTCCAGCGCTTCCCTCTAAGAAACTGCACCACGATTTCAAAGAGATAAACGCATTTTTTAGGAAATATATATGCGGGAATTATTGTATAAATGCTATAACTCGATTTTTCTCGAAACCAGGCGAGTGCCTGAAAACTTCAAAGACGTTTATACAAAGCAGTGGACTCGCGCATACGCGCTGTTTGCTCACGCGACTGCGCAGCTGAGTTCGCAAGTGTCACAAACTGCAGATTGCGCTGGCGCATTAGGGGATGAGTGCTGAAGCAACGCGATTATACGGGAAACGTTCGTAAGCTACGAGAATAATTTACATTTTCTGCTTTAGTATCGGGTTAGCAACGACAGCCCCTGGAGTTTGACTCAAGTCATTGAATTAGATATTTCAAACGATGGACCATATTCCTCTTAACAGATGGATCCACAACTACAGCATCTCGCTTGTCTACCGCTACTATGGAGGTGAGAAAAAATTTCCCCTCCCTGCTGCCATGCTTGGAGGGAGCCGGGTGCCACAGCCTTTGGCCGGATTCGAATTCTGGAGAAGGCATAGATGTTTGTAAGTATTTAGCAAATGTTACAGTATGGAAGCACTTAATAAAAGCTAAAAGTCAAAAGAGTCAAAATTCCTCTCTAGAGTTTGGTGTTAGGAGAAGACAGTAAGAGACCTTTGGATCCTCTGAGTATTTGCCACCAAAACTGGAAAGGAACCAAAATAATGATAAGGTTCAAAAACCAACGTGCTGAAACTCCAGTTGACAGGCCTACAAGTTTGTTCGCGCAAAAGTATCCGTTGTCTTTTTCTGTCGGCCGTTGATGAACTTCATGGGTTATAAGAAAGCTTTAAACTTGTCACTTGAGGATCTGTCTTTGATAAAGCAGAAACATGAATAATCGGACTGATACCCATTTTGTTAACGAAAAACTATTCACAAATACTGCAATTTAATTGCGTTCTTATGATTTTGCAAAATGTGTATTGCTATTTTTCGAAATGTAAAAGATGTATATGCGTCTTATTTAACTCATTAGTACCGCGGGACAAAGAACATAAGATTACCGACTGTGCTAAGTATGCGACAAGTAGGATAAGAACCAGAGTTTCTTAAAAATATCCTTTTCAAACTGTGGGCCATGGGTTACATAAATCCCCACAATTGCGGAATTTGGGGCTCTGAAAATTCATAACTGGCACATGAATTCAATTGAGATTCTTCTATGATAGCGTCTGGTGCGGCTTAATGAGTAACAAGATTTTTAGGCTACTTTACTTGTGCCAATGTTATTGAAGTTACTAAATAATATTAACTTTAATGAGTATTTGGACATGGCTACAGATCGTTTTGTTTCTCTAAATCGAGAGAATGAAAAGGAAAGACTTTGAATTACAGAATCTTTTTTCAACAAGCTGAAGTATCTCTCCAATTTACGAATCATGCATGAGAAGAGTTAAATTGTTGATTTCCAGAAACTGATCTATTCTATGATCCGCAAGGAATCGTGACCTTATCCCACCAGACGTTTTCCTCTAAAGCTTCGTTAAAAATGAGGTTTACAGCGAAAGAATTCATAATCTTGAGAACCTTTAGAAGAGAATCCAATAAGCCATTGTAAACGATACACCAGACGTTCTTACTAGAGGTATAGACTGAAACTGAACATCGCTATGACATCTGTAATTCGTTGTTAATGGTGCATATATTGAAATTTGTTCATTTTTATGGCCATGAGTGTTTTGAATGACTGAATTTAATAAAGCAATTTCCAGTCTATTTCTCATAATTCATGATCTACGGAGACCTCCTGAAATTTCACCGCTCATACTCGGAGATCCTACGCAATGACAACTCAAAGATGAAATATTGAAGAATTTTATTCCAAATAGATCGTTGAATAAATTATGAGATACTTAAACAATGATATAACATAATTGTTAATTGTAACTTTCCAAGCAAAAGAATTATCAGCGTTAGGTGATAAAAGTTTTTGTCACGGTGATTTTTCTGGAAATGTGTACTTACCTTGTAGAGTTTCTGAGTAAAATCTACAAGACAAGTACCACTACTCTTTGGTAGCATACAATCTTTGACCCTACATTGAAGACTAAGCAGCAAATTCTGGCTATGTCTTTAAGAATAATTACTGTAGAAGAAAGGTTTAAATAATCTTTTTATTTAAACTAAATTAAAACAGATGCAAGTACTTCGTACTCACAAATCACCACCCCTTGTGGCTACGTAAATAATCAGAAAATAAGAATGTAACAAATCACTAGTAAATTAGATATCAAATGACTGGCTCCTTCGCTTAAGTAACGTCGCAGCCAAGCCGATCATAGAAATGTTAGTATAAATCTGAAAGGTGTTTAACACGGATAGAGAGCTAATTTTCAAACGCACAGCATAAACTCGGAACTAAGTCTACTATATTACTACTACTCTTCTGGAAATCTTGAAACGCAGTTTAAATGCTGCTTCTGAAACACGTTTAGAATTTGCATTTACGTCATAACAAATTTACATTCCGGCAGGAAATTGAAATCAGGAGGGAATGGAAAGAAAACTAAAGATAAATTGTTTAGAATAAATTAAATCCTTCCACTCCTTTCATTAACGTCAATCAAAACACAGCAAACCTTGTCTAAGACGATCACCTACGGTATCAGCTGACTTCTTTTGTGGAGATGATCGTCTTAGAAAGGTGATGTTCAGTACCAATGCTTATTTATTTATTTATTTATGTTGTTGTTGTTACCAATCTCACTTGTCTGATTAAGGTCAGCACAAACCTACGACATTCATCGTGGCAAGGAGTCATATACCCCTCTCGTTGGCAAGGGCCTTGTGCACCACATAGGTGACAGGCCGATTTTAGCTCATTTCCGCTCCCAATTTTGAGACAGAGCACCCCGAGAGGACGGGATAGAGGGT